>JAYKAV010000389.1:935984-1007184 GCA_035582835.1 Phoebastria nigripes | reverse complement strand
GCTTTTGCTTTCCCTATTAAACTGTCTTTATCTCAACCCATGAGTTTTCTCACTTTTACCCTTCCGATTCTCTCCCCCATCCCAGCGGGGGGGAGTGAGCGAGCGGCTGCGTGGTGCTTAGTTGCTGGCTGGGGTTAAACCACAACAGGTTCACACAGGCCACTTCCCCTCCAGCTCCCTCTGAACGATAATCCTGCTCTTATACTGATTGACTGCACTCCACATTTTGCTGTCGTCTATAAACTCAATGACACTGTTTTCTGTGTGAAGAAGTTGTCCCTGACGCTGCCCAGAAATCTTCCTGACTGCTTGAATTGCTGCGTTGCCTTCCCAGCAGATGTCAGGGAGGTTAAAGACAGACACACACGGAGTACTGTCTTCCACCAGAGACAATGAGCCTGACTCCATTTCACAGAGCAGCAATCTCTCCAAACCCAGACAGAAGCTGGCAAAGCTTCCTCTTGGTCACATCAACTCTTGCTCCTCACTTAAGTGCTTCATGTGCACACACTGAGGGACTGGAGGCCCCCTTGCAGAGATCTCCCAACAGGCAGCGTTAATCAGAAGACCAGAAGCCAGTACTTCAGCAGGGACTGCCACTTGACCAGTATTCTCTCTCAGTCTGACTGGGATTTTTTTTTTTTTTTTTTAAACCCCACTGATCTCCAGAACACACCTCCTTCAAGCCCGCATGCTCTGCTGGGGTTATTTCCAAGGGTGGTAAAAACACAAGACTCGCTCTGCCCTAGCGGAACATAAAACAGCTGCTCTTGACTATGGCTTGAAAGCTGGTTAACTCTGCTCCTGAAACACCTGCACAGAGGACAGGTATTCAGTATTCATGGCACAATCCCTCCCAACACCACCATTGAGAAGCATTACACAGAAGTCGCACTAAGCCTTCAACTCCAGGGGATCCTGGCCAGTTTGCCCACTGGGTCATTAGCACTGACTGCTCCATAGAACAGGCACTTACCTTCCTGATTTACACCATTGTTAACTGTCTGCTTGTCTTTCAGGGTGCTGTCCTCATTATTCAATTCTTTGTCTGAAAAGAGATCAGAGAAGAGCTACAGTCCCTCAGGAGCACACTCCATTGCTTCTTCCCCACACCAGCATAGGTCATTGCTCTGTGCTGTCCAGAGCTCAGCAGCACACCTTCTCCTCTGCAATTGTTACATACTGCTGTGCTACCAGCAGAAGCCCTATTTAGAATTGCTTTGTACACACATTTCAGAGAACATCATAGCCTTGCCTGCTGTTTATCATCTGTACAGCAGTGATTGCATGCTACCTAGGTGCTGCAGGGTGTACTACACAAAGGTGCACTGACTCCCCTTGCTGATGTTTCCACTCTATATCGCAACAAAATAAAGTATTTTCTTTTGTTCCTCTAGTGTCCAAACAGACAACCTTTATCTGTGGACCTGATTCTCTTTTGCCTGAACTGTACATTTCCCTCCTTTCTTCCATAAGACAGGCATAAAACAAACCTCCTACTATATCCATGTCTATGTATGTGGAAATAGTTACACAAGTGATAAGACAATCCCACAGTGCACCACACCTTTGCCATCAGCTACACAACCCCTATTTCTTCAGATGAGGAAAGCTGTTCTACGCCCATTAMAATTCATGCAGGAAGAATAAGCGGCAGAACCCGGGGGCTTCTGGCTTTCCTTTTCCTTATTGTCATCATTAGTGATTTTTCCCTTAATCAGGAAAAACAACAGCCTTCTCCAACCCCCTTATTATCAGCCACTTGTGGGAAATGGTGGAAGAGTTAGTGAGTGAATGAATCATCAGTGCAACAGCCTGGGGAAAAAAAAMCACTTTTTTGCTGACTTGAACTATAATGTTCATATTTCACTATCCCTCTGGAGTAAAAAGAACTTCTAGAAAAAAATACAGGTCCCAGAACTTCCTTGAAATTTACACCAGCTGTACTGAGAAAACAAAACTGGGGCTTTGCTTAGCTGCCTAATGAATGCAGTCAAAAGACTTTCCTAGAGCATAAAGCAAATAGAAGATACTGCATCCAAAAATGGTGCTTCTCTAAGGAAAGAAGCCTGCTGTATCTCCCAAATTTTGCAAGTTTGTAGGCATCCCATCTCTAAAACAGTGTGTTGAGGCTCAGATCTATTTGCCATCAATACAAACAAAGCTTTGAAGTCGCAGCATTTTATTATCTTAGGTCCTGCTTGAGGGTTTCTTTCCAGCAGAAAGCAAAGATCACCTACCCGTGATGACACACTATAAAAATATCCTTGCACTCTTTTGCATGCAAATAAAAGGAAACGTTAGACAAAAGGGTAATTTGCTTATTTACTATAAAAAGGGGTTCCTGCTTACATGCTTAGTTCTTTTTTCCACAGATGGTGAAGTGATTTGCAAACACAGCATGCAGTATCATTCTCATCATATCAAGAGGGAAGCTGAAGCCCCAAGAAGGTATTTGCTCAGTGCTGTTTAACACACACACGGATCCCAGTCTTTTTGACAGGGGAATGGTAATCTCTACACTGAGAACATGCTAATATGTTTTGGACGGCGAAAGGCCATGTGCAAAATTAATTCCCCCCTTCATGTTCCCCTGTTTTAGGGCACCATCTCACTTGTTACCTGCTTCAGGCTTTTCATTCTCATAATCCACAGCTTGTGAAGATGTAGCTGCAAGCAAACAGAAGTCCTTTTTAGAAATGCGTACGGAGGTAGCACAATAGTCTGCAAAATATGCAATTCAGCCTTGAAGTGACAGTTTCATTATAACACTTTTAGCGGATACTCCTGAGAACTAGTATGTTATGCCACCTTATTGAAGGACTCACAATTAATTTCAACTTCAACTTCCCTCCAGCAACCACTTAAGGTCCCAGACCATAAGCAACATTATCTATATTTGTGCCTACAGCTTTACAAAATCATTCTGAAGTGGGTTTACTTAAGGTGATAAAGCTGCACAGATTTGCCATAAAAAGCCAGAGACAGCTGAGAAGAGAATCCATATCTCCTTTTTTTTTTACTTCAACTATGTGTGGCACTAACACCGTGACTTTAAACCCTTTCTCTCTGCAGACCTTAAAGAATCTCTAATAGAAACATGGGCCATTCTAAAGTAAATTTAAGTGCAGTACCAAAAGCAGGTGGTTTTTTTGTTGGTTTTTTTTTCTTCCCATCCTTCTCCTTTTTTTACCTTCAAATCCATCYGTAGCCTCTAGACTTCAGTGATCTCTGAACCATGGGCTAGAACCACAGCTTTAACAAATATATGAAAATATTAGAAGAAAAATGAGGTTCTTTATTCAAAATCCTGCTAAAAAGCTCATAAGACTTTGATATGCTGGGGCAGGGTGGGTAGAAAGGGAKGAAGAAATCCCAAACAAACCCAACAACAAAAAAACCCAAACCCCTGCTTTCATAGCACTGCCTCTCTACCTGTGGTGTCTTTTCCAGGCCCATCACCAAGGACCTCATTACATTTTTTTAACCTCCAAACCCATAAAAACATCAAGAAACTTCAGAAATTAAAGAACAACTTAAGAAATTAAACAAATTAAATTCGATTAARAGAAAATCTCTGCAAAGGTGACACAGTAGTTTGCAATCCAAGAAACATCCTGCTCCAGCCTTGTGCTAACTCCAGCAGCTCGTGTAAGATACCAGACTGAGTATTCCACATCAAGCCACCATTAGTTCAACACCAGAACACTCCAACAGGGCACTGAGCTCATATCTGATGGCAGGAGCTTTGGCCATTCCCCACTGAAACCGTATTTCGTCTGGTGAGCTCCACAACAAAGTCTTTTTTAAGAGTCTTCCCCTGCTCTCCCTAATCTGCTTGACTGCCTGATTTAGTTTGGTTCATAAGAACAGATCACAGTGGTCCTGGCAACAAGATGCGTACATGTTAAAGCTGGAACACGTTAGCCTCATTCACCCTCGTGAAAGGAGCACAGACTAAAGGAGCTGTCCCCTTCCCTAGCTGCTCACCATATAGAGTGATTCCCACACCCCAACACACAGACCCACAAGCCAGAGAACTGAGCAATCTCTTGCTGCAAATTAAAGAAGAAAAAAAAAAAAAAAAAAAAAGCTGCAGGATTAGAATGGACAGCAGAAGCACAAGTGGAGATCTGGACAGGAAGACAAGAATACAGACAACCCTGAGAATCTGTACTGCCTGCAGAAGGGCATCACATAAAGAAATCATGGGTGGGCAGCAGACTGGTAACTAATGGAAAGAGGTGAGAAGTTCCTCCACTGACTGTCTCCTTCCCTCATCTTGACTGTTACAAGGAGAAGACAGGCCTGCACAATGGAGTAAGAGTGAATCAAAAGGTGCTGCTAATAGATTTTTTCCTGAAACAACTGAAAGGCGTTAGAGAAAGAAAAGGAGACAATTGCAACTTGACCCACAGGATGTAAGCATGCACCAGAGTCACACACCAAAAGCAAGGACCAGAGTTCTGCACACCAGACTAGCAATGTGCCTGTCTTCACCATTCTTGGACGGATTTTCAAGATATGACCAAGGTAAACTAACAGCAAACTCCTGCCAGTCTGATGTGATACCACCTTCAATGGTCATCATCAAATCTACTGCTACATGCACAGCATCAACCCCCACTCACTGGAACCACCAGCTTTCCAAGTCAAATTCAATGCATGGAAAAAAAGGCTAGCTGCCCAATTGCCAAGATAGGCCAGCAAGAAATTGCCATGGGGACATTGGGAATGAGCAATGTATTACATTCATGCCCAGCCCTAAGCACTTGATATGAATACTGGGTTTAGAAAAATAATCAACCAAATTTCTGAAAGAAGTTTATATAAATGGGACAGGCAGGTAAGATTAAAAGAGATGGAAGAAACATTAACCTCATTTCAGCATGTAAACCAGCCCTAACCAAACAGGTAAAGAGTAAGTTCTCCAACAGAGAGACTGCCCTATAGTGTGGGCTTYTCCAGCCCTCATCCTGAGGCCAGCCCCCATTCTCCATTGTCAAAAGCAGAATTCACCTCCAAAGAGAGCTGCTGACCAGGCAAATCTCAGGCCATTCACCATAATTCTGCCAGTCCCACTAACACATCCACTAAGTGCAGGTCCCCATGATTATCCAATATTGGACCTCAACTGAGACTTTGAGGCCGCGTGTGCACACATTGAAAATCAACTCAAAAGCTTACACACTGCAAAAAAGGAGAGAGCAGATCAGACTCCTTTCTCCAACCAACAGCAGATGTTTAAAAACATCTATACCCCAATACAGGTTTCTTACCTCTGGCTGAGTTAGGCTGTTCTTGGTTGTCCACAGAGCAAAGTAGCTGATGTTCTCCTATAACGAAATGTATTTATTTTAGAAAGTATGTTAATGACCTGGAAAAAATAACTACACTCTGTAAAACAACTAAGGCCTGAAAGAAAACCTACTCCTTTACTTCTCCAATGAAAGACTATACTGCCACAGAGAAAAAATTTACAAGCCTAGACCAAATTAAAGCAATAGTTTGATTTCCACACATTTGTGACACTTTAGCTCTCTTACCTGAGCCACCCAAGGGACTGTTCTTCTGAGCAGCTCCTCCTGTTCCAAGTTTAGTTCTACCTGCACCAAAACAAATAGAATACCTGGAGAAATTACTCAGAAATAAAGTTTTATGCCTTTGGAAACTAGCTGACAGCCTCTATCCATTCCCCACCCCCATTCCCCACCCCCCCAACCCAAATAAAAAAAATCCACTGAGGACGTGCAACTAAATACTTGACTTGGGGAACGAAAAAACAGTGAAATATTGTTTTGGGGCAAAGACAATCAGTGAGAGATCAACAAAATGGGCCTCCTGCAACAACAACAAGTCAGAACACATCTAACCAAATCTAAAGCAGAGTTTAGCAGTTCAGGACTCTGAGTTTTGTTCTTAAATCAGCAAATCACATCTTCTGTTTGATTATACCTATGCAGTGCTTATCCTACTGAGGTATAACACGTTTATTTTCCAGCATGGTCAAACCTTCGCTGTTTCAAGGGAAGTAGTTGAATTGTTTCGAGTCTAAATGATGGCCAGTTATGAGTGACATTCTTCGTGTGTTGATACCAAGCATAGTCTTGTTCAACATCACCAACATGGACAAGGGCACAGAAGGCACCCTCAGAAAGTTTGCAGATGACATCAAACTGGGGAGAGTAGGGGATATGCTGGAGGGCAGGGCTGCCACTCAGAACGACTTCAACAACTGGGAAGAATGTGCTGGCAGAAAAAACATGATGCTCAAAGGCAAATGTGAAGTCCTGCACCTCTTGAAATCACCCCACGGAGCAGTACAAGCTGAGCTCTGCCTGGCTAGAAAACAGCTCTGCAGAAAAGGACCTGGAAGCCCTGGTGGATGATGAGTTGAACATTAGTCAGAAATATGGCCTTGCAGTAGAAGCCTACCAGATACTGGGCTGTGTTAGCAGAAGTGTAGTCAGCCCATCGACAGAAATAATTCTTCCCCTCTATTCAGTATTTGTGACACCACGTGTGGAGTACTGTGTCTAGTTTTAGGCTCCCAATTCATGAAAAAACACTGACATTCTGAAGCTAGTCCAGCAAATGTCCACCAAGATGTTTAGGGGGGAGGAGCTGTGCAAGGAGGTGCTGAGAGAATTGGGTTTGTTCAGCCTGAAGAAAAAGAAGGGGATGGCTAATTGCAGTCTACAACTAACCTACACAGAAAACAAAGGAAACTCCTCTCAGAAGTACAGAACAAAAAGACAGGAGTCAATGGCTGCAAGTTGCAAAAGGGAAATCCCTAACAGAAATAATGAAAATATCCTTCCCCACAAGGTTGATTCAGCGCTTGAACACATACTGAAAGAGGCTGGGGAATTTCCATCCTTGGAATTATTCAAAGTTTGACAGGACAAGGCCCTGAGCAACTTGATATAGCTTTGAAGGTGGTTCTGCTTTGAGCAGAAAGTTGGATGAAACCTCCAGAGATTCCTTCCCACCTAATTTATTTTATGATTCCATGCCAACAGAAACTAAATGGAGAATGATCAGGAAAGCATAAGGTCCACATGCAATACACATCTATGTATACTCTCATCAGAGCCTCCCTCCAGAATATCATCAATTAGTCCTTCCCAGATAGGAGATGCATCCCATGCTCTTCACCCTGCAGCCACCCCCAAGTGGTGACTCCACCTGGAAGCCAACAGGAATTTTCCATGCAGAGCACTCTTAGGATGAAGCAAAGTATTCCTGTTTGGGACTCTCTCAAACACAAAGAGAAGAGATGGTGTGCACSTCTTTTTCAAGCCAGAATACAATCTGACATATTAACCTAAAAAGGCGGCAGCAAGAGATACAGAGTGATAGCCTACAATTACCATTTCCAAATAAGCTGTCAGATTTACAAAAAAAATACTTGAATTCAGTGTAGGGACGGATCAAGAAACAGATCTAGAACTCCAAGATGATGGCAATACAGGCTGACAGGAGGCACAGAAGTCCCTATGTATCAGTTGAGCACACTGAGTTGTCGGATTGGACTCAGCATAAGGTACTCAACRGGCCCTGGTATGAGCCTGTCCCAACAATAAATCTGATCTTGAGGGCAGCTTTATGATGCTCTCAAAAAAGGCAGTGAAAGCACACTCGGGTAGGAATGGAAGAGGCCATAGATACTTGGTAAGTAGAAACACACAGTAAAGGAAACACCCAGTCTGAAGGAGAAATATGCAAATACAAACTACAGTGTTTCCCAGTACACAGAGCCCAGTGTCTGAGTGCGAGAAAGTTCAGTATATTATTTCCTTCAAATCCATTAGCCTTTGCCTAAGTTGTACTTGTTTCTGCTACTGTATTTACAATACATCCCACAGTCAGAAACTTTCATACATTCTACAGAACCTTAGATCAGCATAATCTTGAAGCATGTTAAGCTCAATTAGGAAATGCTATACATACCTCTTCTGTATAGGAATACTAGGATTCCTACAACTGGAATTAAGAGAACAAAAGCCGCAATAAGACCGCCTCTGCTTCTTTTGTGGTAGCTGTCTTCTTTAAAAAAATAAAATAAATAATGATAGGTTAGTTAAAAAGCAACTGTGTGATACACYGCTTCAGTAGAAATACAACCCTGAGTATGTTTTATAGCTCTCTGTTTTTTAAAAAGTAGCCTCAAGAAATTAATGCACCAGAGTCAGTTATTAGCAAAACCCTAAGCCAGCTCCAGGAAAGTTACATGGTAAGTACCTTAGCTCAGTGAAGGCACATCACTGCTTGAAAGGCGATGGCTATTCCATTTTTTGGCCTACAAAAGGCCGAGCCAGATATCAGCCAAATGAAATTTCAGCAAATATCTTGTATTGGGTTTGCATGGCAAGGTTTTGGTAGCAGGGAGGCTGCAGGGGTGGCTTCTGTGAGAAGATGCCAGAAGCTGCCCCCACGTCAGGCGGAGCCAGTGCCAGCCAGCTCCAAGGCGGACCTGCCACTGGCCAAAGCTTAGCCCATCAGCTACAGCGGTAGCGCCTCTGTGATAACATATTTAAGAAAGGGTAAAAACTGCTGCACAACAGCAGCTGTGAGAGAGGAGTGAGAATATGTGAGAGAAAAAACTATGGAGACACCAAGGTCAGTGAAGGAGGGGGAGGAGGTGCTCCAGGCACCGGAGCAGAGCAGATATCCACCTGCAGCCCATGGAGGACCCCACGCCGGAGCAGGTGGATGCGCCCAAAGGAGGCTGTGACCCCATGGGAAGCCCGCGCTGGAGCAGGCTCCTGGCAGGACCTGTGACTCCGTGGAGAGAGGAGCCCATGCTGGAGCAGGTTTTCTGGCAGGACTTGTGACCCCATGGGGGACCCACGCTGGAGCAGTCTGCTCCTGAAGGACTGCACCCCGTGGAAAGGACCCACACTGGAGCAGTTCTTGAAGAACTGCAGCCCGTGGCAAGGACCCACGTTGGAAAAGTTYGTGGAGGACTGTCTCCCGTGGGTGGGACCCAACACTGGAGCAGGGGAAGAGCATGAAGAGGAAGAAGCAGCAGAGACAACACGTAATGAGCTGACCACAACCTCCATTCCCCATCCCCCTGTGCTGCTCGGGGGGAGGAGATAGAGAAATTGGGAGTGAAGTTGAGTCCGGGAAGAAGGCAGGGGTGGGGGGAAGGTGTTTTAGATTTGTTCTTGTTTCTCATTATCCTACTCTGATTTTGATTGGCAAAAAATTAAATTAATTTTCCCAAAGACAAGTCTGTTTTGCCCGGGACGGTAATTGCTGAGTGATCTCCCTGTCCTTATCTCAACCTACGAGGCTTTTGTCATATTTTTACCCCCTGTCCCGTTGAGGAGGGGCAGTGATAGAGCAGCTTGATGGAYACCTGGCAGCCAGCCAAGGTCAACCCACCACATGCCTCATTTCTAACAAGACTCTAACATATAATTCCAGTGAAGGAGGAAGAATTCTATACTGGTAAACTATGAAAATGACTTTTGCACAGAAGTGGGAAATTTTGTAAGTTAGGGACTGCCTTACACAACCTACAAACCAGATGGTTCCAAACGTGTTCTCATCCTATGTCTAAAAAATAAAAAAAAAAAAAAGCAAAAGCAGCAAGCCTCAAGCCGACCTGAAGCTCAGCTGAGGCTGTCTCAAAGCAATAAGCAACAGCAGGAAAACTCTCTTTTCTCCTTTTTATATCTGTCTGTGAAGGAGGAAAAGAAGTATGCACATTGACTCATGTATACGCTAGATGAGAAATTATTTTATCTAATGGCTGCTAGAAGACTCACTTGAAATGACTGAACAGTTTCATTCCAGTTCATGGAAAGCAGTACAAAGAGCACAATAGTCATTAGCATTAATTACACAAGGCCAAAAGGTTCAGAAGAGATCTTCTACATATGTCTCTCTCTCTTTATTATTACTCATTTCAAGTCACAGCTGAAGGTTTTATTCTGTTGAGATCCCTGCAAAAAGTATCTTTCCAGGGGATCAAACTGTCAACCTCATACCTTTCACCAACCTTAAACACACTTTTACAGACAAATCACTTCTGATGCTTTTTACTCTTTAAATTCAACTTCCTGAGAAGTCAGTAGAAATCTTACAGTCAAAGTCCATGCTGCTTCCCAACCTAGCCTCTCAGACTTGAGTATACAACCTGACCGATTCATTACCTTTTTCACCTGGAAAGCATTGAGTCAAAGAAATTTCAGAGCTCTTTTCCATTTGAGAGAATTTAATGAAACATGCAGCTTTCTGGGAAGCATCAACGTTCTTCTTAGGGACGAAAACTTCCTGGGTCTCATGAATGGTTGGTATGCTACTGAACTTCCAAGTGTAATTCAGAGGCTTCTGGAAATCTGCTGTACATTTTAACACAAGGTCATCACCACTGATGTTGCAACTTATTTCAGGTTCTGAAGGGGGAGCTAAAAGGAAAGAAAACATTCTGTATTACTGTGGTTATAAACTGCCTTGAATTTTAGCACGGGACAAGGGCTGGAGCAACAAAAGCAGCAGCAGAGCATATAGATAAAAGTGTATGTGTAAGGTGTGCGTGTGTGTGCATATGCATGTGAGAGAGAAATGTATTTCTAAAAGTGGCCCTGTTTGTGGTTCTTCAGTGCCTAGTTTGAGACTCCTCATGGTTCATTGTCAATAGGACTAATACACATACTGGTCAAATATGTTTCCCAAAGACTACTAGTGAAGCTGCGTATATCTGCACAGGATGATGCCACAGATATTCAAGCACGTATAATATGCCTGCAGGAGCATCTTTAGTAGATACATAATGCCTGGGAAAACTTGGTCAGCTTGCTCAAAGAGTTTGGTTATCTACCTGAAAGTACACAGTGTGCCATCTACACACATTCTAGAAGTCATTCCAAGGTGAGTAATGATGGGCACACAATGCCACCTTTGAAAATTTGTTTAAAGTGCCTAAGCAACTTAACAATACAGCCAAAGAACAGCCCCCCTCTGTTTCTGTTTCCTTCCCTGACAAATAAACAATCCCCTTTCTAGCCTTCTTAAAGTGAATAAAGTGGTGCAAATTCCTTATGCAGTTCTTCCGCTACTTACCTAACACAGTAAGTACAAAGGTTAAGACATGAGTTTTTTTCACAGAATCGAAGCAGTCTAACACATATTTGCCAGCATCATTGTTCTCCAAGTTAAATATAGTCAAGCGCCCATTCTCCTTGTTAAGCAAGCCTCTGTTACGGAGAGAAGTGAAATATGTTGTTTTGTTTTGCCCTTCCCATTCAGCCACTTTATCCTTGTTTTTTGTCCAAATAATTTCCGCTATTTTTTGGTCTATTTTTACTGGAAAAGTAAAATTTTCTCCCACGATGCCGAACACGTCCTCACAGTGGATGTGTGCTACAGGGGAAAAAAAGAAAAAAAGTTACTTTAACAATTGTTTTATAAACTATTGCTTGACTAATGCTGTATGCACTATCAGATACATTCAAATTTAGGTTAGAAGCACATCACAATGTTGTAAAGTAAGGTATGAGTCAGTTAAGAATTACCCAAACCCAGCCTGTCTGCACAATCATGTGACAGGCACCGCAAAGGGATCCAGTTTCCACATTCTGGTCCCAGGTAGAATCATTGTCCTGATCTTCCTCCCTATCCTAAGCTCCTCTATCGTCAGTACTTTCCCTCTGTTCACTTGAATTAGGCCTTCTGCCCATGGTCTGGTGAAAAAGATGAAATGAAGAATTGTTGTCACCAGCAAAATCTATCTCAGCATCTTGTTGCAGAATGCCCAGACTGAAGCTCCTGCTGAGCAAATAAACTGCAATTTTTCCAGCATGAATATTCACAGAGTTAGTAAAAAGCACACTTCTGACACAAAATTGCTACTCAGTTCAAAGTGCCTGCTCTGAAATCATGGGGATACTAGGGATTTCCTTTGGAAATGTCACTTAAGCAAGTTTATTTCACAGCCAATGTATATGAAATAGCATCCCAACCTCTGAGATCCAGCAGAGCTGCAAGCAAGAAATGGGAGCTGTCCAGAAACCTCAACTGCTATCGGTTTTGAATCAATCATGTTCTGCTAAAAAACACCCAGACATTCAATATAAATAAACAAACAACAACAAAAAAGAAGAGGGATAAGAGATTTTCTCTAGTTTTTATTAAAAACAGCTACATGTGCAAAAAAAAAAAAAAATCTACTGATCTAACAGATGAGACCAAATTCTGCTGTGGGGAAGGGATACTGTAAACCATTAGCATCTCTCTGTCCCTGCTTCAGTCTTCAGCAATCACCTCCTACTTCCGAATAGCTCTGAATAGCTCTAAAAAATCACAAGACTACTGCCATGGCAGACATGTATGTAGACATAGACAAAAACATGTCAATACTGAGTTCAAGTTACACTTGCACTAAGGACTCGATTCTGCTCCATGGTAGCTGGTAACTTCTTGCTACTAAGTTGAAGGAAGGGCACGATTAAGATATAAATGAGGTCTCATATTAAGGCAAGATTCCCAATATGCACCATGGAAAACTTCCCTTTAAACAGTAACTGTGCATGGTGAAAGAGAAATATTTCAGAAGCCTACTCCTCAAGACAACTGCTCCCAAGTGACAGCTACTATTTTGGGTTTGTTTTGGTTTTGATTTTTTTTTTGATTCCTAAATGGCATCAAGTCATGAACCCACCACAATCCCTATATCATTCTGTGCTTCCATTGCTTCTCATGTCATTATCGTATGAAAACTTACTGTTCATAAATCAATGCTGATACTACAGCTTTATCACATCAAAACAAGTCACTTCACTGTATATGAGTCCAGAAAACAAACCATAGCCCGTCTTGCTCCACATCCCATCTCCTTTCCATATAAAAGCAGCCAGAAGGTCAGCCAGGCCAGTCATTAAGAAGATTAGGTTCCCCATTGGCAAAGAACAATGCTCATCAGCATACTAAGTGTCCTGCTGTCCTGCCTGGTGCCACGCCATAGAAATAAAGACTTTCTCAGACAGGAGACTGAAGGCAAGCAATGAGAAACACACTTCTGTGTGCTTGGGTACAGAACTGCACACACAGAAGGTCTTCTCCATACCTTACTTCTCAGGGACTATCCAATTTGTTTGCAATTTACCCATGAAAGTACTCATGCCATTACAGCTTCTACTTCTTGTTGTCTGCACTTGTGCTGTGGCCTTTTCAGGCACAGGAACTGGAAAAGTAAACAGGGTAGAGAAGGCTCAGCTATCACTCCTACATCTTTTCAACACAACCCACCTGCCTTTCTTTGTCTTCTATCCTGTTCAGACAGCTTTAAACATCTCACTTGCTTCTGCTGCTCCAGTATGAGCGTCTCTTTCCACCCATCTCAATTAACAATTTCCAGAAAAGGTAAGAACCCAGGAGCTCCAACATTTGTGTTTGGAGACCACAAGAAGGCAGGATGCTGGGCAAGATGAAACACTGTTTTGATCTGATGAAGCTTGGAGTCTTGTTAGAGACTTTTGTTTCATAAAGACAATTTCTAGGAGTGCATTTTCCTCAAGAAGTCATCTCTCACTGCCTAGGGACCTATAGTATTCCTAGCATGGAGAAAAACTCCCTGCTCTACCCACTGTGAAATTCTACCTCTCAGTAACTTCAGCTCACAGACACAATCAATGATGGCTTAATGTCACCATGCATAAGCCAAGCCACAGCGGCTATTGACAAGAGCAAGGTAACGCGACTCCCTTCTGGGAGGAAAGCAGCCATTTGCTGGGGACTAAGAACATGAGCAAGGACAGCCACCACTGCTCAGCCAACCACTAATAACTTCCTAAGCCTGGGTGTTGATGCACGTAAACTCTTCATGTCTTTGCTCTTTTTCAGTTAGTCGTAAGAGCTAGGCTGGAGTTATGAGGGCAAGATTGTTTCTTCTTCAAGCCCAGAAATGAGACTAGAGGAAAGCAGAGCTGAAAAGAAAACACGTTTTCCCTCCACAGCTTCTGCTAGGCATAGGGGAGCGCTGCCCTCTTCAGCGCACTCTCTTCTTGCTGGCTGGTGTAACAAATCCTTGGTAGCAAGGAGCTGAAGAGTTCCTGCCCAAGGACACTCAGGGCTCCCAGGAGCAAGACATGGAAAAGGTTATCCTTTCAGGATAACCGTCATCTCCTCCTGCCTAAAACCAGGGATCAGACACTTTTATTTCCTTGCTTCGCTGCTCTAGTGAAAATGTGAAGAAGCCTCCCACTCAATGCTGTCAGCTACCTTTTTTCAAGGAAATTATACATCATACAGAAATGCTGCATAAGGTCTCCACCACGTATCTTTGAGCTTCTAAAGAAAGCATGTGTCATCATATGTTTTCTAAATTTCCAAGGAACCCTTCCCCCTCTTTTCTACTTCATTCTATACGGAGACAGATTTCCCATTCCACAGCAGTTAACTTCTCTGCTGTGACCAAAGAGGGAGAAGTAACAGCCAAACACTTTCTCATACACTCTTTTTGGAAGGCTAGAAATAAGAATGATGTTTCTCTGCTTTCTCCCTCTCTCCTTATTGTAGCCTATTATTCCAAGATAAAGTTCACACAACAAAGTAGTGCTATGCTAAGGCCTCCAGTAGCCTCTACAAAAACCATCACACTACCTGCTCCTGCATCTCCTTCAACCCACTCCAAATTCCTTCTTATGTCATGTCTTTGTGTTCTATCCTTCCAAACAAATCACATAATGAAAGTGTTAATGATAAAGAGAAGCTAACATTGTGTGAGCAAAGCCTCTTCTGCAAACCTACCACCTCATCTCGTCTACATCATCTTCTGTTCCGACTTCTCCAGCAGCCAGATACCTTTGCCTATGCAGCCTTCTCATCCTACTCAGAGCCACGGTCAAGCGTTCTGCCTACCATGCATCAGCTGAACCACGACAACAGCATGGGTGCACAGATTTGGCCTGCAGCAAACAGCAAGCTATGAATCTTAGCCTGGTTTGCAATATGTGAAAACATTTCAGATTTTCTCATGTTTGATGACAACTCAGCTACTGCATATAACCTGGAACTCCATGCTAACTGAATCATATCTCTGAATGCACAGCTTGGATTGCAGCCTACGCAAGACAAAGCACAGTCCTTCACTCACAGAGTAACAGGTCACCCATACAACCTAGTGTGCTATACTCAAGTTTTAATATTCACCTGAATAATTCTGACTCTTTAAGCATTTAAGCAGGCTAAAGGTATCCACATGTTCTGTTCAGACTGAGTAAGTGGAATTTAATATTCCATTTATCAGCAATAAATGCTTCATTACTATATTTGTCTAYCTGATTTTATTTTCTTCACTACTTTTCTTGGAGCTGAGGTAAGACTTAGTTATTCCAGAGAACTTCTGTAAGCTAATTCCCTTTTTATTTTTAATGCTATCATTATCATCTTTTTTGGTCTCAAGTACCTATTTGAAATGCATATATGTATATATTAGGTCTATACAAGCAGCAGTTAGGCTTCCATATTCCCATTAAGACTTTAACGTTCCACCTGCTGAAGCTGGGTGGAAGTTAACGTTCCACCTGCTGAAGCTGGGTGGAAAAGTTCTTACTGATTAGCTTATAGCAAGGAACTGTCTGCCTCAGGAGTTTGGCTTTTTAAATAGTGGATTTTTGTTCTGTTTCTTGTAACTTCCCAACTACCTCTTTTTTAGGCTTTTTGGTTTTTTAAATTGTGAATTCCCCCAGCAACTGTAAGCAGCAGAGAGTTACGTTCCCTCCTAAACCTCAGAACCACCAGTTGCAGAGAACCCTGAAATAAATGTTCAGTCCAGAAGGACTATCAGAATATCCACACATAGTCCTCCTAATTCCCCCACAGGCCACAAACACGACCCGCTTCCCAAACTCCAGTAAGAAAGCACCTAGACCCGTGGTATAAAAGCATGGGCAAAAGCTACAGCCAGGAAAGAGAGAACACAGATGACAGTAAGTTGTAGCAGCATCCCAGGCTGTTGCAAGAGAAAATCAGATTCGTGCAGGAATGACTGCAAATCTTACATGTAACATCAAAAGCAGAGTCTTTCACTTGCATACTGCAAGTTCACAGAGGTATGTGTTGCTACTCCTGGACAATATGGGGCTGCCTGCATTTACAGAGCTCTACACATCAGCAAAGGCAGGACCTAAGGGTGGCACCCACCAACAAGCCTGGGTCCCTCCCCACCACAAAATCCATACCTTCCGTTATATCCCTCAGCACGGGCCTAACAACAGGCAGCATCCCCATGCAAAGGTTACCAAGTCATTTTAAAACTATGCTGCTGACCAAAAGTGTGGGGATGACCTAGCCATTCCTCCCTCTCCTTTGTTTTTGTCTGCCTGTTCCCACAATGAAATAGCCATGCAGAGAGTACAATTTGCTGAAAATTAACTTGACACACACCCCCACTCCAAAAAAAAACCCAAAAAACCCACAGAAGGATTCTAAGTCTCAGATGTGACTCACTGTGGGAACGCTGGTGCTTGTGCACAGGATGGAGCGGAAACAAGCGAAGCGGGGAAGAACATGAGTAAGACCGTCCCTTTGGCCAGCAGCACAGGCCTGGCTCGGAGTGCAGTGACCACACCCATGCCCCGGAGCAGACTCCTTAAAGTAGCTACCAGGAAATGATGAGGACTGAGCTGCATCTTAAATCCAACCCCTCGTGTTTACCCACTTCACTGAGGGCACTTGCCTCTCTCCACTCTGGGTTCACAGCCCTAAACTTCCTAGGACAGAGGTAAAATGCTGTCGGAGACGGAGACGCTGCCTCCCTTTTCTCCAGTAACTCACTAGTCAAACCACATGTTCAAGAAATTTTCCTGTGTTAAAGAGATAAAATGCACAGTCAACTGAAGAAGAGCCTAAAAACTTCTCACTAGTGTCCTGACCAGACCAGACCCTCTTGGGCCCAGCTGCATTGTAATTCCCTTGTGCACACTGGCACAGCCTAAGGAGGAGGAAGAAAGAGCGCGCTCCACCACACAGCTCAGGGAAGCCTACGGTAGAGTTATCAAAGCCTCGGTATGTGACTCTCAGAAGAACTCAGTGGATCCCAGCAGAGCTTAGGTACAAGCAAGATGCAGAAAAGCTTGGCTATGACAAGGACTAGGCAACCCTGAATATTTCCAGGGAAAGAAGTTGAGGAATGGGGAAAACAGAGGACCAAAATATCAGCTCCGCAGGAATAAAGGTGCCACCAGGGTCAGACACCAGCTGATGTTGACACCAGAATTGAGAGGAAGGTGCAAATCTCTAACAACTTTTGTAAGTTTAGTTCCAAAGATTTTTTTTTTTTCTCTTACAATAGCCAGAATTTTCAGTTCCTCTGCCCTGTTCCCACTTACATCTCTCTTCCATTTGCTTAACCTCGCAGACCTCTGTAGCTTCCTCCACCCTGCTTCCTGCCCAAGCCTCTTCCACTCCCCCTGTCCTCTGATCGCTTGCCCAGTCTTACTCTTCCTACTACTTGCCACGGTCACTGCTACCATGCACTTGTGTACTAGATCTGCTTGGGATGGAGTTAATTTTCTTCATAGCAGCCCGTATGGTGCTGTGTTTTAGATTTGTGACCAAAACAGTGTTGATAACACACCAATGTTTTAGCCATTACTGAACAGTGCTTGCACAGCATCAAGACCTTCTCTCTTTCTCACTCTGCCCAATCCTAGAAGTAGGCTGGGGATGGGCAAGATGTTGGGAGGGGACACAGCCATGACAGTTGACCCCAACTGATCAAAGAGACATTCCCTACCATATGTCATGCTGAGCAATAAAAATGAGGAGGAGGAGTGTTTTTCCAAAGTAGCCATKGCTCAAGGAAGTCCGCTGGCGAGAAGGGGTGAGTGATTGCTTTTGCATCACTTGGTTCCCCCCCTCTCTTTGTTTTCCCCTAAATTGTCTTTATCTCAACCCACGAGTTTTTCATGCATTTGCCCTCCTGATTCTCTACCCCATCCTGCTGAGGGGGAGCAAGCGAGTGATTGGGTTGGGCTTCACAACTTGTTTCCAGATCTCTACCCACCTCTGACTCTCCTGTGAGCCAGGAGGATCTGGTTCACAACAATGCACCTGAAATCCTGGCGTCTTTGCCTTTGAATTAAGGACAGAATCCATCCAACCCAAAATTTTGCAGCTCAGGCCTGTTTCTTCAAAGATCCGAAATGGAAGCTCTGAGCCCAGTGCGGTGCACATCCCAGCATGGATACCGATTGTGCGGCTCTGGCAAATTTTCTTAAGCTTTAAAACTTTTGATACAAAAGCAACTCCGAGGAGATGCCTCTAAATAAACTTCATATTGGAAGTATCCACTGGGCTATATTTTCAAGTTGGAAAGGATATTCCTCTCTCTGAATGTAAACCTGTGGGCTCTTACTTTTGTGGTACCTTCTTGATTTGGCTGTTTTCTTTTTGCCAAAGCATTGCTTTAGGTTAATTCTAGGTAAGCTTATTCATTTCATACTAAACAAACATCAACAAAAATATTCCATCTCTAGCAAGTCTGCCTGTTCATACACCAAGATAAAGGTATGTGTACAGTGTCACCAGGGCCACACTAAAGGCAGCAGCAAGAGAAAAAGCTTCACAAAGTTACTGGTATTTTAGCTAGCATAGCATCTCTACCTTTCAACACCATGCTACAGTGGCTAACACATTGGTCAACCTGCACTCACACGTCTCTCATACTTGGTTATGTTGCGCTCCATTAACAGCAAAAGGGAAATTTCTAATGTAATGGCCTAGATACACACAACTAGCAAACATCACCTACTCGCAGCTCTCATCATCACCCTGGATTAAGTAGAGAGTTTTCACTTCTGCTAAGCAAACCACATGCAGTTTGTCATGCTGCTTCTTACTACCCGTCTAGCACAAACCTGAATTCACCTCCATCATTCCTATCACTCGGATAGTAACGCAGCCTTACAACTCAAGGATTTTAGCTTTGTATAGTCCTACCTCCCGAGCTTCAGTCCCCAGAAATTACCTCTGAGCAGCATTATGACTTTATCAATAATTATTCAGTCACAGTTATTCTAATCATTGATTTAACCCATCTTACTATAAAAGACTATGGAAGTGCAAGACATTCTCTAGGAGGCAAAGACAGACTGATCCCTGCCTTACAAGAGTCTTTCTTACATGCTGTTCTAGAGCAGGGAAACTTTATCTATTCTGCGGAAGTCAAAGTCCACTAACAGAGCAGTACTCCAGGGAATTCACCATACAGAGGAGGGGTTACTGCAGGACCATTGTTTCCAAATCTCCTTTTGCTGTGAGGCACTATATGGGGCAATGGTGGGAAGAGAGCACCTAAAATCATACTTGTATGTTCTGTAGTTATAGCATGACATGCTCTGCATATACAAACTTAGGATAACCTAATCACTTAACTCCAGCGTCAGAAGGGTTTATACAGCAGACTATTACTGCCTGTACTTTGAGGCAACCTAGATTCAGCTAGTTCTCCTGTCAAGAACATAACCAACGAGGCCTTTCTTCAGGTCACACATAGGAGCAGGCTGCAATGTGAGAACTCCTGTTCTAAAAATCTTGTGCCCCCTGCTCTGGACAATTGATTAGCTCAGGGCAATTAAGCAAACACCTGAGCTCACTCATGGGGGGGTGGGTATGTGCGGCCATCCCACTCTCCCTCCCCTCCACGTGCTTTTGCCCTCCTTTTTGCAGTCTCAGGGTCCTGCTCCATTGGCATGTTCCCTGGACTGAGCCAACACCGTCCATTAACTTTAGAGGTTTTTTTGACAAATTACATTGCCATTAATGCAATGAGCTAAATGCAGTGAATGCCCAGGCCAACACACGGCAGCGTGAGGTGAAGGAGGGAGGGGAGAACTGGGAATCCCCATTTCAGCAATGGTGAACTATTAGGGAGGATCACTGTGTCCTGTAGGATACTGATTATTTTCGATCTCTGGGCTTTGCTTAGGGAYAGAGCTGACTTGCATTTAAAATCTACCCTGAACTGCCAGAAAAAAAGCAGTTCAGATCCTCTGGCCACTTACTCCCAACATCCAGACAGGACTTCCATGCTGTACTAGCACAGTCTTTATGTAGCTATATGATCAATAGGACTGAGAAAATAATCTGTCTCAATAACTTTTTTCCTTCCATTGAGTTCATTTTCAGCCAGATCATCTTTGCAGTTCTGTTTGTAAAGAACGGCACAAACGGATGACATAGAGAGGAACTGTTCTTGTCCTGTGGCAACACCAGTTTAAATATACTCCAAACTACAACCTATGTCTCTTCTAAACCCTACATCACCCAGATAGCCTACAGCCATACCATGCTGAACACAGCCAAAATGGTCTCATGAGACTGTAAACTCATAGGAGGACMACTAAAAAAAAAAAAAAGACAAATCCATATACACGATCAAATCTTTTTTTTTTTTTTTACAAACATCTTTAACCACACTGTCAACTCTCAAGATCGAAGGAGTCTGTGCATGTAATCCAGAGATGATCCTGGCTTTCTAAGGACTAAGACCATTAATCACATTAAGCCAAGAAACTATCAGTAACATTTTTCACTCTGTGTTCATCCTGTAGTGTTAAATATCAATGGCAAAAAATTATTTGTTTCTTTTTGTTTTTAATATGATACAACAGCCACAGCTCTGGAGGCAAGAAGGAGCATATATTTCTGTGTGTAGAGAAAGAAAGGGAGGAAATTTTAAAACAAAACTAAAAACCAGCCCAAATCTGTCAAACTGCCTAACAGGAAAGAAATAAAAAGCCACATTAAGGTAAGTTTGGTTTCTGATTGGTCACTTTTAGAAGAAGTCAGAAAGAAAATATGAGAGTTGCTAACAAATATCTGTCAGCCCATGCTCAATATTGTATATGGTAACTTCTGCTCTTAGGTGAACCAGGTTGTCTTGCCTTAACTCAATTTTTATGAAGGAAGTTGAACTGGGAAATGAAGCATTAAGGAACCCAGCAAAATATGCGAGAACTAGAAGGCAGCAACACTGCTTAAAAATGAGTTGATGCTCAGACCATTGAAGGAGTTCCCTGGCTTTCAGATGAGCCTCACTACAGATGCTAGGTGCTCTAGCTCACTCATCCGGCTTACCTCCCTTATCCCCTCTGCTTTTGGGGGGGAAGTCATGACTCTGCTAAAGTCACTAGAAGTTTGGCTGCTGTCTGCAGCACGGCAGAACGTCCCCATCGGTGTGGCTGGCATTGCGATCCTCCTGCTGGTGTGGTAGCCAACAATTTATTCGCCTCATACCGGGAGGGTGCAAAGATCTCTCTGTGGGTTCCTTCAACAAACTGGGCCACAGATACTACATTGACTTTTTTCCCACCCATATACAGTCTCCAGGATCCCAAAATTGAACACAGTTCAATTGGGATTTCCAATGACTGAAGGAGCATGGTCTTTGTAGGTCTAAAATCAAAGTCCTTCATAGCCTCAATGTGACCTTTACACTTTAAGCATTGTATTTGCAACTCTGAGGTTTTATCAGACAAAAACCTGACCTGGCAGGGTGTTGTGAAAAGCAGTAACTCCTACATGGTGAGTAGGGATTCTGAAGACGCCAAAGCTACACTGCAGCTTCTGTGTGTCACAGGTCCACAGGAGAATGAAGAAGCACATCTTCAGGATGGATTATGTTATGTGCTTCTCTCTCCCTGCCATTTCCAGATGTCCAACACCATGACACTGGGATAGGTGCAGTGCTTTGAATTTGGGTGGAGAAGTGGGGAGGCTGGGAAGGCAGGGATTCAGGAGGGGAAGGCTGACAGATGATGAGGATATACCAAAAGCATCCTGGCGTTTACAAGAGGCGTTTGCAAGGCTAGAAACTTGCATGCCAAGTCAAACTGCTACTGATTTACTTTATGCACTTGGGCAGATCAGTCTGATTTTCAGAGTCTTGATTTTCTCATACAGAGATGACAGATTATTTTACCTTGATAAAATCAACATAAGAACATTTACACATAAGCAACAACACACATAATAGCAATAATGCAAGCATACAAACAAAAAGAGGGTGTGAAATCATTCTGATTTAGTTTAGTGAACAACAGTAAAGCGTTTGTATTTGTATTCCTGATCTCCTACCCTAACCAACCACTGCAGAATCAAAGTTTTATAGAGAGGAAAAGACAACAGAGCTAGTTAATTTTTCCGTTAAAGGAGGATATTATGATACTTGCAGCCACAATTACCCTCTCCAGTTGTCCAATTACCATCATCTCTCCCTTTCAATTTTATGTTGTTTGGAACCTGGAATCTCATTTCCTGGATAAGTCTACAGCACCTGGACTCAGATGCTCAGAGTGGCAGCGGCATGCCAACTTAGGTAATGTAAGGTAACAAAGTGTCTTCACACACACAAAAAGTTACAAGAGGATACTGAATTAATCATGCATTACTAACACTCATTTAGAACTACCTGCAAAAGCACTGCAGGTGAGATGAAGAAATTGCATCTAAGGCTGAACACAGTCAGACTGACTCACACAGGTACGCAGAGTCCTAGCTTCTACACTGGCCCTCCGCACACACTTGGTCCCAAAGCTCTCCTACAGCCTTGGCTGCAGAACAGACTCTCACAATCTTAATTAAACAAAGCAAGGTGAAGACTTCTGGAATAGTAAGGGAGGAAGTCTCAGGGAGTTGTTCTGAACACTCAGTAGCAGAACCAGCTGCTTGAAGCCTTCAGGAAAAGCAAAAGGAGACTGTTCTTTTTTTAAAAAAGGGATGCAATAGGTCCTGGTTTAGGCACACCCAGGAAATTCCCAAAGCAACAGAAAAGCCACTGAGAAATCCCTTAGACTAGAGGAATGGTAAGAAGATCTACATACAGCAAGCCATGCTGCTTGGCTCATCCAGCAATAGCAGCTACTTCTGATTACAATGAGAAAGTTTGTACATCTGTCTTCAATTTTAAAAATGAGCAAGTCTTGTCTGCTCTCTACAACTACCTGACAGGAGGTTGGAGTGAGGTCGGTGTCAGTCTCTTCTCCCAAGCAACTAGTGACAGGACGAGAGGAAATGGCCTCAAGTTGCACCAAGGGAGGTTTAGATTGGATATTGGGAAAAATTCTTCACCGAAAGGGTTGTCAAGCATTGGAACAGGCTGCCCAGGGAAGTGGTTGAGTCCCCATCCCTGGAGGTATTTAAAAGACGTGTAGACTGTGGCGCTTAGGGACATGGTTTAGTGGGCATGGAGGTGTTGGGTTGACGGTAGGACTCAATGATCTTAGAGTTCCTTTCCAACCTTAATGATTCTATGATTCTATGATTCTATACTTCTCATGTTCATAGACCTGTCCAAGGGCTATGGACATGAGGGCTATGCTCCTCAGGCACACAGGTGGAATTTGGATTAAGAAGGCCTTTGTGTAGTATTTCACCAGAAGTGAATATTAATAATTTACTTCTACAAAAAAAGCCCCACCCATTTAAAAAAAAAAAAAAACAAAACCATCGAGAACTTTGATGATTTTTCCTTGAGCAAGTACTAACATAGAACACAAAATAAACAGCATTTTCATATACAGGAACGACAAGAATATTTTTACAATAAAAGCTAGTTTCCTAAACTCCTTAACACCTCAGGAACCAGGGGCAAACGTGCTTTGGGAGTACGAGGCTCCCTTTGTGCTTCCTCCGTAGCGCAGAGTAACTTCACTTGGACAGGAAATTAACTGTACCATAAAATCACACCCATTTCCCACTGTAACCTTCCCTTTACACAAGTTTGAGACAAGGAGGGCACAAGTATTAGCCGTGCCAAGAACGGCACGGGGCGGGGGGATCCTAAACATACTGGTGGGTGATACTAAGAAATCCTAGTGTTAAATGCGGGGGGAAGGCAGCTATTTGGTCCTGCCTATTACCATTAAGAAGGACAGAAAATAAACGGCCAGGGACAGGCCCCTTCAGCACCGCGCAGAGAGCCACAGGCGCGGAGCTCGGCGCGGGGTCCACGCCAGGCTCCCCGCGGCCAGGCGGGCAGCCGCGGCCGGGGAGGCGGGTGGGGGCTGCTCCCCAGGCCGGAACCCACTGCAGCCGCCAAACCCGAACCGCGACTGAGAAGCCGCCGCCATCGCCGCTCCCCCGCTCCGCACCCTGGGGCGGTACAAGCCCGCCCGGCAGCCTGGGAAGGGACGGTTAGGGGTGCCCCGCTCCCCGCAGCGCCGCCGTTAACGCTCGCTGCACGCCCTGCTGCCGCGCGCCGCTCCTTCCGCCCCGG
Organism: Phoebastria nigripes; assembly: GCA_035582835.1. Taxonomy (NCBI): domain Eukaryota; kingdom Metazoa; phylum Chordata; class Aves; order Procellariiformes; family Diomedeidae; genus Phoebastria; species Phoebastria nigripes. The sequence goes on along the minus strand of JAYKAV010000389.1, from coordinate 982,952 downwards.
CAGCGGTGAAGGGAGGCGAGCGGCAGGGAAGAAGCGGAGGGCTCGGGAAGGGTCCCCGCCGCCCTCCTCACGACTTACTTACCCAGGAGGGAGCCACAGAACAGGAGCCGCGCCAGCCAAGCCGGCAACCTCATCGCTGCTCTCCCCAGCCAAACCCGTGCCGAACTAGAAACCGAAAAATGACGGCGGCCGCTGGCCGCCTCCCGAGTCGCCGCGCCCTCAGGCGCCCCGCCCGCCTGCCCTCCTCTCCCCGCCCTCCACCCCAGCAGGGCCTGGCGGTGGGCGGCCCCTCTGGGGTGCTGAGTAACCGGGGTTCCTCTGGAAATTCCGGGTCTCCATTAAGAGAGGGGATTTCAGACTTCGCGGCCGCCTCCGGTGTGTCTTGGTGGGTTGCGGCTGCCAGAGAGGAGCTGGGGTGCGAGGTGATGCAGGGAAGGGGGTTTCTGGTTCATGGGGCGCAACTCCAGCAAGCGCTGGCAGCAGAAATTGTCGTGTTGCTCTTACAGCGGGGAGGTTTCAGCTCTGCTAATTGAAAAGCTGAAATGAAATCAATTTAACGAGGAGTGGAAGCCCCACAGGTTAGGGGGAGAACACATTTCAGCAGGTAATATGCAGCTTGCCACCTCAGAAAATGATGGTCATCTAAACCTAGTACTCCCTGGAGTCTGGTGTTTGACACCGTTGCTCCCCAAAATGCTCACTGTTTTCCTTGGGGGACACCTGGCAATGTCTCCATTTGAGGGGTGGGCTCGAGGCTAAGCCTGGCCATGCTCACTCGTGTCAGTCAAGGCTGGGTTGGCCTCTATGGAGGTGACCCTTCTGCCTAAGTGAAGGAAAAAAATAAAATAAAACAGAAACCAGCTCTGACTTCTAGGGATTTCCTTCGACACCAGCTGCTCAGAAGCCCATTCACAAAACTAAAACAAAATTACATTCCCTTTTGTGGATGACTGGCCTCTTGACACTAGAGTGTTTTTGAGGAAGAAAGGGAAAATACCACAACAGCTTGGGAAACATAAATACTCAGCAGCTATTGAAAAACTGCTACTCTGCCAAATGCTCCAGTGGCAGCCATGAGCCAGCTTTCCTCCCATGGCAGTCAGTTGCTGCGAGTGGGTACATCAGCCTCCTTCGCCTGCATTCCACTCGCAGTGCATTATCCTGGCTGAGAAGAATCCAGCTGCCAGCAGGTCCAGCTGCAGACCTTACAGCCTCAAAGCACGCTCAGCTCCCAGCAGCTCRACTGCCTGTCCCAAGGAGACCCACACAGCACTAGTGCTGAATGGGAAGGCTCTCACCGCCGGTTCAGCCCTCGGCTGGCTCTCTCCCAGTGCGCTCGGCCCACATGCTCACTGCCGAGCAGCTGTGTCAGGCTATTCACTGCCACTTGGAGCAACCTCAGCTCCACTCTTCACACAACAGTGCCCATAGCGGTTCAGAAAAAAAAAAAAATTGGCAACCGTGGAGATCTCTAACCAGAGGACCTTCCAAAATCAACACTGAAGATGTTCCAATGCTGAGTGTTTTTTTTCCCTCCTTCTAGGCATTGCCGTAAGCTCCCTTATCTCATCACTGCAGGCTGCAGCATGAGCTAGAATGACACTGCACCTTGGGCTGAGCAATGCTGTCTTGTTCAGTTCTTACAAAATCAGAATAATGCTGATCCATTCTCCATAGCTATGTCGGAACGACATGGCACGTAACTGGCTTCCAAATGGAGTCAGGCCCATCCCATAAATTCCTTTTGCTCAGTGACAGAAACCCACAACAAGCCTTTCTGTCCCTCTGTTCCCTTTTCCCCTCCGTTCTCAATCTCAGTCAAGTGTCAAAGGGAGCTCACTACCCCGTAAAGACTCCAAGTTGCTGTGTTTACACCAGAAATGTAATGTGGCCATCTTCCTGCCATGTCCTGGTGGCAGGAGCAGCTGTTCTCTGCTGCTGACTAGTCCTCTTGTCAGGTAAAATGTCCTCCCAAGATGTCAGAGACTTTGGATTGAACCTTGTTGCTGGGAGGATGCCACCTCCCACCTTGCACACTACAACTCTCCTGTAGGTTGTGAGATCTGAAGCAGAGAGAAATCTGAAGCAGGGACTGACACTTTCACTTAGAAACAGATTATTTTAGGGTGGAAGGAACCACAGGAGGTCACCCACACGCCCTCAAGGCAGGGCTAAGTTCTTTCTACCGAGCTGCTCCACATTGTAGAGGATTAGGGCTTCACGGGGGAGAGAAAGTGGGAGAGAAACTTGAGCCTGGTGGCTGGTGCCCTCACCTAGGCTCCTCTATTTTTGGGAGACTACGGGGATACGTGGCAAGGATGCATTCTCCCTTCTTGTGCATACTTACACCGTCATACTAGGTAGAAGGTCCATAAAGTACTCATGAAAGACTCAAGAAAATGACTGGTTTTCCTCCTTTCCTGACTGAGTACCCAGTCAGATTCGCCCATGTTTTCCCTTCCTCAGTTGCCAAGCCAGTCTTTAATGTTTTCTTCCTACTATCTCATAGTTAGGACACTCTTCTGAAAGTCAGGAGTTTGAATCGCTTTTTGCTGAGGTGAGAACTAAACCCAGTTCCTCTCTCAATCCTGGGAACAATACATAGGAGCCTAGGTGCTTAACATAAAGCCATGGTTTCTACTCCACGGGCAAAGGACAGAAAATACAGGAGCTGTGATACCAAGTGTTCCAGCAGTAGGGTGGATCCGGGCCTTAACGTACAGTGAGCTAAGCTCTGCATGTATTTCATGCCCTCCCTCGAATGCAAAGACCACAGGGAGTGGTTTTAAATAGTCGTCATTTGCTTAACTCACACTTGGTTTCCCCCAAGGTCCCGCACTGCTACCCCGACTGCATTGTTTCTGGTATCAATGAAGAGTTTTCCAGTCTAAGTGAATTTTCCTGTGATCAGATTTCCACTTGACTACTGGGCATTTGCAGTGCTTATATGCCTCTGCCAGCTGTTGCTTTGTGGGTGGGGAGACCACGTTTTCAGCTGAGTTGTGCAGTTTCAGCATTTGCTTCAATGTGCAAACAGCGTGATTTTTTTCAATTTTTTTTAATGAAAAGAATTTGTGCATAAAATCAATTTTGTTTGCTTTCATTATCCCTGACTCAAGTGAATCACACTGTGCTTCGTGATCATACACTGTAAGGAACTGTTAAAAGAAATCTAACATGGTTTGAAAGTCTTCGCAACAGTGTTTGCGTTGCCTTTATAATCACTCCCATTGGGAAGTAAAGTAAGTGGCACCAACGTTAAGTTTCTGAACTAATATAACTGTAGTTATTGAGTAATTAAGTTCACAAACAAAAAAAAGAAAACCTTTCATACCAAAATAGTTTTACTGGTAAAAGCATTTTAAGCACAGAGGAACTGAGTGGCTTTCACTGTTTGCATGAGGAACCATCACAGTATGCTGATATAATCAAAAATTCCCTGGAATTACTAAATCTGACATTACAGAAAAAATCCTGCTCAGGAAACAGAATTTTCAATTTCGTGAAGACATTTTTTTTTTTTTAGCATACCAGGATGTTGATTAACAACCCTGCAAATACACATAGCAGTGCAAACCTAAATCAGATCTGCGCATCTTGGCTGCAGGTTTCTTTACTCAAAGGCTGTAATACCAGTGCCTGCCTTATATTACGTGGCATTTCAAAATTTCCATAGAACTTGGCAAAGAGTAACAGTTGCATCCTGCTACAAAGAGCAGAGCTTATTACCATAATTTTAAATAAAAAATGGAAAGAAGTGTCCGCTGGTTTTCTTTAGGTGCTCCAATTTGTTTTACTCTAAGAAATTTGTCATTTTTCCCAATTGCGCTGTTGCTCTGGAGGCTTGTATGGAAATGTCACTGCCTATTGGTATGATTTCACAAGTTTATTTCCTTTTTTCTTGATTTAGAAATTATCCAGCTCAGTGGAATTTGTGGGTGTAATGAAGAAGGAGTGGGCCCGTTGCAGTCTACGGGCTTTTATCTTACGATCTGTGAATCAATGGGAGTCTAGTGCTGGGGGTGGAAAGATGAACAGTGGGCTGGAAGCCAGGAGTTGGCTATTCGTATTGCAGCTTTCAATCTTGGAAAATTGATTGGGTTGACAAACTCAGTCGCATATTTGAAGAGACACTAAGAACCTACTTCTCTGACAATAAGCCAGCTTGATCGTGGAGCCAAGTATATCAGGATCAGAATGTATCTGTATTTATGCGTCTCTGGGAGGATGCAGATGGGGCAGGGCTTCAGTAGCCCTCCAGGCCAGGCAGCTGGTGCTGCCTAACTTTCCTGTGAGAACCAGAGAAATTTCTCTCAGGAGTGACTTGGCAATAAAAAAGAACTTCTGCCTAAAACAGCCCCAAAGCCTTTGGCTGGAGCAAACTGGGGTAAGGAAATGACTGCTATTGCCAATAACTGTAAAGGAAAATAACATCTGATGCTTTTGGAAGGTCTTTGGTCATCTGTCTGATCAGACTGCAACAATTTCTTCATTTTGTTGTTCAAATTAAGCGGCTGTAGAATAGTGCCTGGACAGGGAATGCCCCTTTGCTCCTTACCCTTCTCGCCATTTAACACAGGAAGGGGCAACCTGTCTTGTTCTTCTGCAAGAAGGACCAACATGCACCAATGAGACTTAGGAAACAGGTGTGCCCTTACCTGAAAGTCTAACGCAGCCAGGGAGATGGTACCACCATCTCATGAATGTCGTGTGACGGACTCCTAGTTACACGTTTGGTTGCGCGCTTATGCTTCTCCATCTGTTTACACCAAAGCAGTAAAGTTTTTTATTCAAAGATCTGTTTGAAGTATTTGCATACTTATGATACTGGTGCATTGCTGAGATCATGCTTTTATTTGCTGTAGTATCTGAAATGCAGTCTCCAAAGGAAAAGTGAAGAGTGTCCCCGCCCTAAGAAATGTACAGCCTGAGCATATTACGGCGATATGGCCACTGGTTACATTTTAGCCTGTCTTTCCCCTCACTTTTCGGAAGCAAGCCATTGCTTTGCCTTCTTTCGGCAGTTATGGGAATCTGACTAAAAGTAGAAATAGAGGAAAGAGACAGCAATGCAATAGGGAAATACACAGATGGAAAGCTGCTATGAATCTTCCTGGCATAGACTTACTGTGAAGCCTTGTGACAAATCAGTGTCCCCAGTCAGAATTTGGCAGACAGGTCTAGGTGGCAAGGATAAAGCACTGTAACTCTGTCACTTGCTGGGACTGGTTTCACTAGCTGATTTCTAAGTGAGAAGTTTGCCTTGAGGAAAGGGAGGTAGGGAGGAAAGGGGTGTCAGCATCTTTTCTAACCAAAAGGTCAGTGAAGCCCTCTGCTGACACAGACTTTGGCTAATGGTCAAATAGGAGGAGAGGTGATTGCCCCTACCCTTTTTTCCCAAAAGAGCACAGGCTGGTTGATCATTAACAGAGTCAAGCTGATCGAGCAACCCACCACGGCTGTTGTTCCCTGTACAATCCTTGTACTTGTAGTGGACTAACAGGAAGATGGTTGAGGATCCGAAGAGAAAGCCACTCATTGTTTTTGCTGTCCTCTTGCTGCTCCGCTCAGCACAAGCAGGTAAGAAAAACATGAGTGCCTGGCAAGGGATTGAAGGTTTTACACAGAAGGATCTGAATTCAATTCTCCCTAAACAACCTGTGTGTCAAGAGGTCCTTGCTATGATCTAGTTAGGTGCCAGGAGAAAGGGTAGTGCAAGAATGGTTCTTTCTTCTCCCGTGCTTTGATTCAATCAGTCTCAGTGATTTAGTTCCACTAACCTGATTTAAAAGAATGATCCGGGTTTACCCTGAAGGGTAAGGAGGCAGAAAAGGGACCACTTGACCTCTGGCACTGGCATCTCCTGCTTTGAAAGCTTAGCAAGTGTATTTTGCAGTAGCTGAGAGAAAATAAACAGACGCCACACTTCCATTTCTTTCTTTAATTGTACTGTCAATGAAACTGCTTTTGTGACCATCACTACAGTCCCACATCACCTGCAGCTTCACAGCAGTGCACCTCCTGCTTCACCTTTACTCACAATCCCGCTCGTCTTTTACACCATTTCTGACATGCACTGTGCTTGYACTGAATCTGCCCTTGCTAGTTAAGCTGGCTCATGAGCTGCGGTTTTTCCGAACTGAGCTCAGAGAACATCTCTTTCTCTCTTGCCTTCAGTACACAGGAAGACCAAAATAAACAACAATAAGGGATAGTCACATCCCACAAGGGGGAATCTGAGTGTTGAATCTCACTTTGTGCTGACCCTTAGGCCATGTTCTGCCTAGCTACTGTGAAGTATCTTCTATGGGAACAGCCAGCAGTTAGGAAGCTGTTGTTTGATTTTTTAATTTTTTTAGTTTTATTTTATTGTACATGCAGATTCAAAGGCTGTTTCACTTCCTCCAGTCCAGAAAGGGAAGGTGCACACATTGTCATTGCAGCAGGATGCAACAATGCCAGTTCATAAAGTAACATTTTTTAGGTCAGAAGGGATTATTTAATCAATTATTTGGCTTCCTGCTCATTGCAGGTTAATAAATTTCACCTTCAGTCCTTCAGTAAATCCAACAATTTACCTTCAACAAGCCTTCCAAAATAGCAGACAGTCCTCTGAAATGACAAAGGATGGAGAATCCAGCTCTTCTGTGGGTAACCTAGCTACACATACCGCTAGCCATACATACTGCTAAACTTCTATGCTTGCTTTCTAGCCTAAATTTGCACAGTTTTTTACTAGCTACAAGTTTGAGATTTTTTTTTTTTTTTTGCCATCTAGACCAAAGTGCCTTCCAGTAGCTGCCTTTTCCTTCCCATGTTTCCTTCTATTCCTTTGAAAAGAAATATCCCCATTCAGTGGTGACTACCTGTTGGCAAGCATTTTTTTAAAGATTTAATAGCCAGCTCATAAAGGTACTTAGTAGATGGCATGTGTGGCTGATTTGGGAAAAGAAACCCAACAGAATGTCATTCACATCCCAGTAAAACAACTCTCGGAAGTCAAATCTACCATGACATCCACAGTTATCTTCCCCAGCCAGTGCTGGAATTCCATCAGAAGACAGAAAAAACTTTGTCAGACAGATAAAGTTTACAGAATAGGCTGATTTTAATTTATATTCTATCCTTTTAATCTTTATCAGTAGAAGCAAGATTGCTACCTTCATTTTCCTAGTGAATTAGAATGAGCTTTTTTTCCCCATTGCACAGACGCAGACTAAATATGCTATTCACTCCCTCTCGTTGCAGGGAATACAGACAGACTCTCAGGGCATCACTGCACTGACTTCCAGACAGCAAATTTCCTACGGGGCAGTAAACTTAAGGTCCAGTTTCTTCTATTCACCTCCTCAAGCCCCAGCTGTGGCAAGCTGATTTTAGCTGATGATGGCATCAAGAACTCCAGTTTCAACAGCAGCCTGGAAACCAAGATCATAATCCATGGCTTCAGGTGAGAGAAAGAAGAGCACTGCGATGAAGTTTTTACGTGGTGAACACTGCTGGGGCATTCCCAAGCACTGGGTGGCGCTGGCACGGAAACCCCCTGCTTGTGTGACCTTCTTAGTCTCCCCAGCAGAGTGGCTGCGTGTAAAACACCTGCTAAGAACAGAGTCTGGAGTGCTCAGCCCCAAACTGGACCTGGGAATTGTCTGGGAGACTATTGGTGGGCTAGGGCCAGAGACATGGAAAATGCTGCTGACAACCCTCATTACAACACAACTTGCAGTCCTTTAGTTTGTGACCAGCTGCCTATTTTGTATGTGTTTCACATTTTTGGAGCCTAAAAAAAGTTAGGAAATTATCTTTCTTGCTCTCGCTCTCTTGCTCTCACTTGCTCTCTTGCTCATTCTCTCACTCTCTCCTCTTTTACCTCTTTCCTTTTCTTTCCTTCTTTCAACCTTTTTATTTAAGAAGTCTTTTCTTCAAGATTCTTGCCCCTTTAAATTGTCTTCTTGGAGCTCATGTCCTGATTTATCAACAGCCTGGATTAGTCAGCCATTTAGGAGCCCTGCCAGACACATTATACTTCTATTCTTGAAATTGTAGGGATTTGAGCCAGGTTTTTTTAAGCTGTCACCATTCTGCAAGCTTATTTTACTGTGCCATTTTTCAGCCAGGTGTGACCATATAACATTATTTGTTTTGATGTGCAAAAGCCTGAATGGAAAGTGCATAGAAGACCAGGATGAAACCACAGAAGATGTTGCAGGGTCTTTTCAGATAACTAGCTGTTGCCCTCATGTGACATTGCACACCCCCCACCAGGTAGTATTAGGGGAAGTGGGTAGAACACAGCCTCCTCAGTTTTCCTTGAATTCTTGGGTATAGAATTTCTTTTTTAATTGTCTACAGATGAGGAAATGTAGGAGTGAAAGACTAGGTGATTTGACCAAGGACTTCCTGCCAGTTGGTAGCAGAGCAGGATCCATGTGTTCCCAGTCAGCTCACTTACTCCAGATGGGCTCTGTGGTGGCTAACTGAAGCACCACAGCAAGACTGAGATCTCAGCCTGGGCCCTGCAAATGTTATCTCATTCATTAAAATATCTGGTTCTCTTCTGAATCAGCCCATTCTGGAAAATGTTATTACATCACCGCAAAGAAATGCCAGGTGTTGGTGTCTGGCACCAGAAAAAACTTTCAGCAACTGTCTGGCAGCCTCCTCTGAGACATGTGAAGCTCCAGCACCAGTGAACAACGTATTGGCACATGCCCTACTTTGGAAGACACCTAACATACTTGTTTCTGATGACTCCACAGGGCTTTGGGTACCAAACCTTCCTGGATTGAAGGGCTTGTCCATGCCATACTGCACACAAGCCAGGTGAACGTGATTGCAGTAGACTGGGTTTATGGGTCTACAGGAGCCTATCCCTCTGCAGTGGAAAATGTCACACAGCTGGCCCTCTCCATCTCACAATTCATCAGCAAGCTCCTGGTAAGCTACTGTGCATTTCCAGTGGGGGGGAGCATGGCCAGAGAACATCATTCATGCAAACAATCCAGAGAACTGCTCCCAACCTGGTGTCTCCAGGAGCTGGACAAGCAGGCTCTTTATTCCAGAGTGAGCGCTGTATAGCACTGAAGAGATTTCTTTTTTCCTTCTCTCTCAGTTCAGGCTTGAGTATGCCACTGTTTTTCTTCTTTCTCTTGAGTTTTGACATTTTCTGGAAAAACATCCCAGTTGTCAGCTGCCTCTCCAGCCCGGGACAAACCTGAAGGATGCCTTGGGTTTTCTCAGGTCCATGCTTCACTGGACAGTTGTCTTCTTCTGCCTGGAAATTTTGTCCAGAGAGCTGGAGGGGGTGGGATTTGAGGCTATTTTATATTTGCTTTAGGCTTCAGATATACTTCCCTGTAGCTGGAAATCCCCAGATGTGTCCCAGTTCGTTTGTGCATAGCACAGCTGAACAACACTTATGCAATGAGGGTGATACATCTTTGTGTTAACCAGCTATGCATAAACTCTCCGTGTAACGTTTGCACTGCAGACCCAGGCTGCACAGCATGGGAATTCCTGGGTATGCACCACGTTCTGCACAGTCACACATTTCTATCCAGAAATACAGCAACCCTTGTTGCCGCTGTGTCATTAGAAGGAAGGGGATGGGGGATGGGGTGGAGGGGGAGAGGACTGTCACCCCTCATTACTGGTTAGGTCACACAGTGAACAAATGACTGAGCTGGACAGTGTCCCCACCACTCATTCTGTGTCTGTGCTGAGCTCTAGTCCAGCTACTTGAGGACTTTTTCTGTCCAGCCTCTCCTGCAACACTACACCACAGAAGACTATACTCTCTTCTCATAAGCCTCAGTACTGCTCCAGGATATGGCCTCATACATTTCAAAGTCAGGATTTTTCATCTTGCCCCCACGCTCTTGTGAACCATTTGGTCTCCCATTGTATGGTACTGCATCATGCAGACCAGCCTGCAGGCAGCTGAATTCCTGTGGATGGGGTCATCAGATCTAAGTGGCTGTGCTTTACCTGGCAACTCAGCCCATGGATAAATCCTTAATCTCTGAAAATATAATCTTAAAATACTAATCAGGATAATGGTACAATGGTGGTATAGAAGTGAAAAAAAAAATTCCTCTGCTTTACTGAGAAAAAGATTATTCACATGGTGAACATGGGTCACAGCGGAGAGAGGGAAATTCAGTCTGAAGCAAGCTGTGGAAAGAGAAGCTACAGGCTATATAGTTATGAACAGGAACATCTGACCAACCTGGTTAGGGTCGGGTTTGCATCTGTGGACCTGAAGAAAGACTCCGAAAAACAGAAAGGGCAATACCCATCATTCCGACATCTATTTGGTTCTCCACCATACACCTCAAAAGCAATCCTATATTAGAAGAGCTGCTGTGTGGGCTGGGACAGGGTGTTTCACCTTTCTGCTACAGAAACATTAATTTGTATTATCATCAATCTGCAGGCCCTGGGAGTCTCAGGGACATCCATCCACATCATTGGGGTAAGCCTCGGTGCGCATGTCGGGGGCCTGGTGGGGCACTTCCATGGCGGTCAGCTGGGACGGATAACAGGTATCATAAAACTGAGACTTGAGACCTCACCTGCTCTTCAAGGAAGAGAATGAAAGAGCAAGGAAGGGGAGTCATCCATAGTGGTCTTTTAATTGCATAAGGGCTCATTAGATCCAAGCTTATGGGCTTCCTCCTAGCTTCAGAAGAGCCTGACAATGCCTTTCCAGCCATCAGTCCCTCCACACCGCCAAAAGAATGCATGTATTTGCAAAGGGGTTCTTCTGCCTCTGCTCCACTCTTCAAATTGGTGCCAGCTTAAAAGAATACGAGGCCTCGTGACTAATGAAAACCCACAACACCCACATGCTTTGCTTCCACTTTATAGCATGTATACCTCTGTGGTTCTTAAAATTAAAGCCCACAATGCATGTCATTGTGGGGAAGCAGCAAGAGTGAGCTGCTGTGCAGGAAAATGTGAGCTGAGAGCTAAGGGGACAGCAAGGTAGGCAGGGGCAGTGGCCTCACTGACAAGGGACACAGTCCTACCGTATCTGGGCAAGAAGAGCTGAGCAGGTCCAGTGACAGGAACCGGGGTCATCCACAGTCCAGTGATCACCAGGCAAGTCTGTAGTGATGAGGCAAGCCCAAGGTTGAGGCAGGAAGTCAAGTCAGCAAGATAAAAGCAGGACCAGCAAGACACAGGGCTGGGCATGGCATCCCTACAACACAGCTCAGGCAAGGACCAAAGGCAAGACCCTGAGCCACTGTTGGGAGGCCCCAGATAAGGCTTCTTGCTGTTCTCTCCCACACCAGCTGTTTTCACAGTAGACTGGTCTAAGGCCACCCACTTGTACCAAATCAGAGCTGACCTTAAACACAGAGGGCCAGACTCCTGGGTGTGAGGAAGAGGTTGCAGTGGGGGAATTACAGAGAAAGATGGTTAGAGGCTGATCATGGCATTTCGAGCTTTTTGGTTCACTCAGAGCCTTGTCAGCCTTTAGGTATGGAGCATGAATAGAGTCACAGAATGATTTAGGTAAGAAGGGACCTTGGAAGGTCTCTAGTCCACTCCCCACTCCCCCCTCAAAGCAGGGCTGCTTTCTAAGTCAGATCAGGTTGTTGAGGGTCTTGTCGAGTTCTGRGAATCCCCAGGGATGGAGATTCATTTTGATAGGAGGGAAAATGCCACCAAGAAGGAACAGACATAAAGGCTCCAGTAGAGTGACCACAGGTCCCAGTCTGCCCCAGCCCATGCTGGTCTGTCTTACAGAGGGTGACCCCTCAAGGAGGGTCTCACTGCACACTCAGCAGGGCAGTCCAGAGAAATGTTGTTTCAGACTTCACATGTCACAGCTACCCACACTGCATGAAATACAGGCATTTCTTAACAGCAGCTGAGTTTCACGCCAGGCCCTTTTTTAAGCTGTGAATCAAAGTTTACATTAGGAGGGACTTGGAGTAACCACTCTCCTGCACCAGGATTTTATGATCAGCAACATCTTCAGGTGAGCAAAAGCAGACACTTTCCCAGGAAACCATGGTAATTAACTACAGAGTCAGAGACTCTTCCCCTTTATGTTGTCTACATGTAATAAAAGCTATTTATTTATTTATTTATTCCATTATTTTTATAATGGTTTATTTATTCCATTAATTTTTAACTCTGCTAGAGGACAACCCTTTTTCTACACTCCTGATTATCCTATGATTTCATAGGCACACTGGGCATCGCAGGTTCCAGTTCAGATTTAGGAGCCTGAAGACAGGTGGAATTAGACCCAAGATATGTCTGATCTCATCTCCTGCCTCCTCACACACATGCATACACGCACAGAGGAATGTGATCCCAGAGCCATAATTTGCTGAAGTGTTTTCAATCACCTAGAAAGAGCTGTGGAGCAAAACCAGAGTGAGTCTTGGAGATCAAAGCACAGCCTTTATTTTTGTGAAGTGAGTTTCTTTAACCCATGCCTGTTCCTATGGATATCTCCCTGTGCAGGAAAGCAAATGGTACAGGAACTGGAATGAACAGCCCATATCCAAAACTGCTGAAGAGCAATTTGTTTCAGTACTTGCAGAGGAAATGAAAAAGCCTGAAGGAATTCAGTTGCATACAGTATAGCTGCAGTGAATAGTTTTCTTAGCTGCTGAGGATGTACATCTCAATGGAGTTTATGCAGCTTGTGCTTGGAGGAGGTAGGCATAGAGAATAGAGGATAGAAATGTGCTTGCCTCAGAGCTGTGCTACAATTGACTGCTGCTCGTATTAGGTGTTTCTCCCTCCTCAGGAAGAACTTTAAGCTATACTGAATAATGCTTTTCAGTATCTCTTAAAGCCTTTAAGTAAAACTTGGTCTGTAGAAGTGGGTCGGGAACCTCTCAGCTTTTTGTATGTGCCAAGATTAAAGAACATGGAAGAAAAATTAAAGCAGTAAATTCTTCTGACCACTTGTCCCATTATTAGCTTTTATTTATAGAAAGAATAGGAAAGAATTTTTTTCCTTCTTTCCCTTTTCCTCCTTCCCTCCCCCCTCATAAATGCAGACACATCAGTTTGTATATTGTTGATATTGCCTTCTCCATAGAGAATTAATGGGACTGCGTCCAAGGCAGTGAAACTGGCCAGCTCTGAGGCCAAGTGGCATGTGGAGCAGAGCTGTGTCTTAAACAATTGTTGTTGCTTGGGAAGTGAAAAAAATCTTGTGAGAATACTTTTCTACAAAAAGTGAACAGGATAAACCTCAGCCAGAACAAAAAAAAATTATCTTTAACCTGTTCCTTGGTATTGCCAAGGATAAATTTCTGTATTCCTTTGACTCCCCAGAATTTGCTCTAGGAGGCAAAAATGTAGATGGCTGCTTAAGGACTCGATTTTATTTGTGGGGAGAGGGGTCAGAAGCCTCTTTGTTTTAAGGATGTTTGATAGTATCAAACCTTTGTAATGCTTGGATTGGTTAATGCCTGGGATGCTGAATTCATCACCTAACTGATGATCTTCAGTGACATTTCTCAGACTGTAGTGCTAATACAGATGACAGTACAATTAGGGAAGGTGTTATGAGTTTGATTCTCTTTCACTGAAAATCCAAAAGACACTCTGCACCCACTCTCTGAGCTATTTGAAGCTCAGTCATGGCTTTACAGCCTAGAAACTTGAGGTACAAAACTGCTAAAGCGGGGTGGAACGGTGGAGGACAAGGTAAGGAAGCTGTAGTAGAAGTTAGCAGGGGCAGAAACCATTCTGGAGCATAATCAGTGTGACCTGGGAATAATTTATCACTTCTGCCTAGCAACATTTTTAAAGTTTTGCATAAAAGAACTCATCCAGAAATAAGAAAGAGAGGGGCTGAAGAGCACTTGTTGAGGCATTTGATTTTGTTACAGGCCTGGATCCTGCAGGTCCCAAGTACACCAGAGCTAGCCCTGAGGAACGCCTGGATCCTGGGGATGCCCTCTTCGTGGAAGCCATTCATACCGATGCTGACAGTAAGCTGGCTTCCATCTTCTTCGACCGGTGCTTCTGTTCCTCCTGCCATCATTATTGTTAAGGAGTCTGTAGGTCATTGTCCCTTTTTTGCCAGATTACCGTGAGTTCAGGTTCACTCTGAGGAAGTTTCTTGATTAGATAGGCTTTAATGATGAATTCATTGGTAGGCATACCCCAGAGCACTTCAAGCAAGAGACAGGTGGAGATTAGACAGAGGGCAATCTGCCAGCAAATATTTCTTCCTTAACCCTGCTACAGCAAAGTGAGTTTATGTAGAACCAGCTCAGCATGGCTTTTACCACCTGGAAGGAATTTACATGCCTAGTCTCACTTTGCTTTTTCCCACCTGACGTAAGAAAGGTGCCACTGCGAGTGCTGGTGGAAAGGAACAGAGTCAAACCAACAGCTGGTGCAACGAGAGAGTAACTTTTCTAAAGCACTTAGGGTCTACGTAGGCAGAACACGTGCTGAAGAATAATGTGGTGCCTTTGAGTCATCTTGCCTGAAGATCACAAAAATCTTTACCAGCATAACCCTCAATCGTGCCTCATAATTGCCCATTAAGGTTATGGCCAGTTTTGTTCTCCTTTACACAGAATCAAGAACCTGAGTCACAGAGGTGGTGATTAAGCCGCAGTTCCCAGTCATTTCAACGGCAGGGCCTGGAGCACTCTCTGCTCCATGCAGCAAACCTGCACAATGCAGGCGTGTAGGAACAGGAAATCTGTCCTTGCTGTCTCCAGCACTGGAGCTGGGTCCAGCACTACTAATGTTCAACCAACTATTGGGGCCTGTCATACACCATGTAGGGTAAAGCCTATAGAAGAGCCAAGTGTAAGAATGAAGTGGCGTTTCACCTCCTTTCAGATTTCGGGATCCGGATTCCTGTAGGCCACATCGATTATTTCGTCAATGGAGGCAAAGATCAGCCAGGATGCCCCAGATTCATCTCTGCAGGTGAGAACACTCTGTGGCCAAGCAAAGGGCTTTCATGGCCATTTAGCAGCCTGTGAAAATGCTGTTTGGCAATCAGCTCCTGCCACAGTCAGGGCAGACATCAAAGCGAGACAACATGTATTTTTAAAGACATACGGCAACAGAGATTCATGGCCCACATCTCCTCTCAGCAGTACAACAAGCAGCTGAAATTAAAATCACATACAGGTCAAGTGTCTTGGCATCACCGCTGTCAAGAGACATGATTTCGGTGACAGTTCTGTATGAGCCAAAACCCTAGCATCAGTAGAGTTTGTATCAACAAAGAAAACATTTTTGCTAGAAAGGCTCTTAGGTACTACTAGCAAAAGCTTCTTTTTATTTTCATGCTGCAAGCTGTGTCTATACTTAGAGAGACAGCTTGTATGATTACTGCCCTTTCCTTCTAGAGAATAGGACTTTACACAGTAAATAATGTGGATAAATATTCAAATAAGTTCTGGATGAGCCAGCTGCATTGAGGGTCAGGTTACAGGGGACACCTATGGTACCTCACTTCCCATAGTTGGGGTCCCAGTGCAGGTGGGAATCAAAGTTATTGCACCCCCTTGCAGAGAGCTTGGGGCCTCATTGATGGTACACTGATGGAGACACGGCAGCCCTGTGGTCCCCCTCTTTTGAGGGACTCTGCTAGTCTGGGARATACACTTCTAACTTCCTGCGTAACTTCTCTTGCAGTGGGATCTGGGCTTGTAGTCACAGAGATGCTCTGCAAAATGTTATTAATGGGAAGGGGATCGCTGCAGAATCAGTAAGAGTGTTTCTTGACTCTCAGTTCCTTGGAAACATGCAAAAAGACTGAAGCCAACAGAAAGGCTCATGGCTGCTTTTCTCTGGGTGCATTTTTTCTTGCAGGCTATAAGTATCTGATCTGTGATCACATGAGGGCAGTACATCTCTATGTCAGTGCCTTGAAACATTCCTGTCCGATCCTGGCGTTCCCCTGTGCAAGTCATCAAGATTTTTTAAACGGTCGTTGCCTGGACTGTGTTGACCCCTTCCTGTTCTCCTGTCCCAGAATAGGTATAGTACCAGCATGACACCTTCCTGGAGCGGATGACAATACATTCCTGATGGGTGTCAGTGCAGAGTACAGTATACAGTTCAGATTTCTCTGAGCAGGATTTGCTTTGGATCTCTTTGGGGATAGTGAGAAGCTTTTTCGTTTTCAGGCTTCTATAGAGAAGCTCTAAAAGCTCATATATTGCCCGTGGTAGAAAACCAAAATCTTGAACATTTCTGATCTTTAAACATTTCATAGGGCCCACAAATGAGTTGAAAGAGAGTCTCCAGAATCACCTGCCTAACAAGTGGGCAATTAGCTCAAAAAGTGTCTTGTTTAGAGAAGCAGCTGGAAATTTTAGCCCAAGCCTGAAGTCCCATTCTTCTACAAACCACTCACTGTTGCCGTGTCATAAATTCCTGCCATGGCCACCCCAAAGATGACCTCCCTGGACTGGGAGAAGGTAATAGTTGCCTCTTTTAGGCTTCTGAAACCAGGCTGTGGCACGAGGAGAGGAAGTGTCCTCTGGTGCTATTTGCAGTCTGGTACTAGAGCAATATAAGGAGAGGCCTCTTTTGGTATAGGTGCTCTCAAATCAGCCCCCCCTTCCCCATCTCACCAAGCCACATTGTCAGCTAGTCAGTGCTGGTCATCTCAAGAAATTCAATTTCCCAGCACCTTGTGTTTGCATTGTCATTTACATCTGCACTAAGTTTCCTGACTTGGTAGTCTTTAGTCTTGCTCATTTTGCACAGGTGCAACTGATGACACAGTTTGTTAGCAGAGGAATGAAACAAAGCCACCAAGAGGTACTCTGATGATGATTACCTGGGGTAGCCAGAATAGGTTTTCTGAGGGGATGTTAACCTGTCAAACAGACACTACAAACCTGTGCTTGCTCTCATTTGCACTAGTATAAAGAAAGGGTCTCTCCTCCAAGACAGCAGAGCTGAGCGGGGTGAGTGGAGGTGAATCAGGACCTGTTCTGGGTCATTCATGGCTTTCCCTGCACTTGGCTTTATTTCCTCCTGCAGGCCTGCTGGAGCAGGCAGGTGTCTACATGAGAAAGCTGCCCAAGGAAGTGAAAGTTTATTTAATGACCAGTCCCTCAGCCCCATTCTGTGGTAAGTAGCAATGAGAAGAAATGAGTCAGAAGGGGGTTGACCAGATGAGGCAGATTCTGTGGGGAGGCCAGGTAGTTACAACCCATCATCCCCATCAGAATCAGCTGCTGTGTCCCAGATGGTCTGAGAAACACAGCTGAAGAACAATAAACCCTGCACATCTCCCCCATAAAGCCCTTTCTAATGAATTTATTAGTGTGGGCACAGCCCTGGATTAAGACAGCCACGTGGCTTCAGGACTGAAGTAAAGGGTAGTGAAAATGCCTGTCTGTTTACACTGGACTGTGCAGACCTGCCCACTGTGCCTCTCATAGCACAGAGACTAGTTTTTTCTTATGTCTGTTTAATCTTCTTTCTGCTGGTGGGGCCAGGGAATGAGTGCTAGAGGCCTTCTTTTCGCAGGGGTAGGTCCAACTGATAGTACCTGCCCTCACTCCCACATACTTTGCCTCTTGCTCAGTCCATCACAGCCTGGTTGAGTTCCACTTGCAGAAGAAAAGAAACATAGTCACCAGCATTGAGATCACTTTCTGCAGCAACAGCACCAAGGACACAGTGAAGATCACCATGTGAGTGACAGTGCATGCTTCTGGCCTGCTTTCTTCCCAGCTCCATGTGTAAGGATGTTAATCCCAATCCAGGAAAGGCACAACAATAGCGTATCTCCCCGAGTGCAGTCACTGAGTGATGAACCACAACCTTTCTTCTTGAATCCCTCCACATTTACCTTAAATGCTCTCAAGAATCAGGCATGTGCTACCATTATTGGTAACCCTGGCTAGGTCCACCTCTTCCCTGAGTGCACAAAGCAGTAGGTATACTCCGGGATCCCCAAATTTGCATACTTTTGTGTTGCTACGCTGGTTCCTTTTCTATAACATACCCTTGCCTGGTGGCAATTCAAAACGCAATCACTGTCAGGTAGTTATTGGCTCTACTCTGCCAGACAGAGATGGCTACAGCAAGACCCCATCCACCAGAGGTTCCAGACTGATAGACTTGGTGGTTTAGACATTTCTCTTGATGCCAAATAGGACAGCAGTTGCAAAGAGGAGACAAGTGCATCTCTGCACAGTCAGAAATGTGTTCAGTAGCTTGTTGCCACTGCAGTAATGCAGCAAAGCACTCAGGCTCCCATTGTAGGGAAAAGTCCAGGGGGCAGGGGACCAAGACCACATGTATAGACAGACAGATGTCTCTTGAAAGCACCACCCTCCTCCAAACCGTATCTGCATTAAAGAACCAGACTCAGACTCCTGTTTCACAGCCCTTGCCCCAGGGGGATCTCCCCACCACAGAGAAATTCCGCAGAAGAAGTCTTCCTCGCTTCTTCCTGCACCTTCCTGCCCACTGCTGTGGGCTGGGAACCACAACGTAGACAAGCAGCTAGCGCATGCCACTGGCTGCCTCAGGAGGCAGGAAAACAATCTGCCAAAGAGCCCCAGCCAGCTCTCCTAGGATCAGAGGGGTTCCAGCGCTGGCTCCCACACAGTCCTTACTGCTAAGCCAAAACATTGTGACCTGAAGCTAATTGTGTTGCTGCTTCAGCCCTGGGCACTAGGAGGTAGAGGTGAGAACCAGGGAAGGGGTTCTCCACTGCACTCCAGGGTGCTCTCCAGCGTGATTTCCAGCCAGGCATTGCAATTTGGAGTTTATACTCCAGCCTGGTGGAGCTCAGGCTGTTCAACCCCTCCCCGGCTTGGAAGCCAAATCTGCCTTTTTCAAAGATGCAGGAGGGAGGAAATCGTAACACCCACGTCAAGGCAGGACCCGTGATTTGCTCAGGAAGACATCCAGCACTTCCTTTTGCAGTGTCGGACACGGGGTTTGATAGGTGTCCAGCAGGAGGCATGTGAGCACTGGAGAGAAAGGCTGCCTGGGGAAGTGAGACAGGCAGGCGATCCCGAGGCTTTGCTGTACCCTCAAGTTTTAATGAGACAGTAGAGTTATAGCAGGGTAACTTATCCAGAGATACCCTTATCCTGGGAGAACAGCAGCTGTGTTTCATTTAAGTGCCTTCCTAAGAAGCACAAGGCTAAACCGAAAAATTTGCTTACAGCAGTACAGATTTAAGAGTATAAAATTGAAGATACCCCTTTTAATTCACACTGTAGCAAAGAGCAAAGAAACTTCCCCACTCTAGGCAAAGCTCGGCCCTCCGGTTCAGTCAAGGTCAGAGTGTCAAACGGGCATCTAAACATAGATTCTCACATTGCAGTTCAGACACTGATCGATCACTGACTTATTTCAGGTGATCTGACATGCATGTCAGAATCCTGCAGTTCCCCAGAAGTGTACGGGGACTTGGGAGTGTTCAGCCCGTCTCATACCTTCTGCAAGTGACTCGCACAGTTGTATCTTGCCTCACATTGCCCTTCTCCTCTCCCAAACTTCAATTCCAATCTCACTCCTTGGGATGCCGTTACCCCACACGTTGCTCAGCGTGGCCCCAGAGACATGTCCCCAAGCTGCCATGGGGCTGACAGAGTAAGAAGCTTGTTACACAGCACGCTTCCCAGTTGCATTGCCGTTGCTTACACATCACACAACATCATCCCCCATATCCAAGAAAACATACTTCTGAAGCCAGCCAAGAGTCTTACATCCATCCAAAGGGTGTGTGGGGTTGGACCAAATGTCAGTCCCAGGAGTGACTTTCTTCAACCTGCTTAACCTTACTTTGTTCCTCTGTCCTAGGACAGGGCTGAATCCTGCCCATGGACAATATGCAGTAGAGAGATGGCCTCCCCTCTGTTTTCCATTTGCTATCCATTATTCACCTTTATAACCACAATTTCATGATGCTTCCTATTTTTGGCAGCTTCAAGCCAAACACAGACAGACATAATCAGACACACAAAATCTCCAGCATCTACCACTGCAGTCTAAGGGAGGGACGGGATGTACTGGTTTGGGTTGGCCACTTTGGCCTAGGAGGATGCTGAGTGCAGCTGTCAGCCTGCTTCCAGGAGCAACTTTGGTTAGCAGAATTATAGGCTCTTCCTGACCCTTTTGTCACCTCTCCCCTTTCCCTACCATCATGTTTCTGATCAGGCAGTTGCCCAGGTGCTTCTGGGATTGTGCTGAGTCAGCTACACATATTCTTCATGAGCACAAGGAAATCAATGATCTCCGGCTCTTAGAGGTACCAAGTAGATCAAGCATAAGAAGACCCATTAGATAGACTCCACAGAAGGGAGGTGGCCCACCTACATGAAATGGGTGGGCAGCACCCCTTCATAGCACACGACCGACTGGGCTCTGATCATTGGCTGTTTACCCAACCTCTGGCATTGCTCAGTTCATGTTACCTGGGTAAGAGCATAGGGACAGACAAACATCCCTCTATCCAAGCATCCCACCTTCAACATGGTCAAAAGCAAAGACCTAGAGAAGAGTATAAAAAAAGGCAGCATAAGCATGTAGCAATACTTCCCCCAAATAGTTTCCCAGTGTCTGACTAATTACATCTCAGGGACTTTCAGAGCCAAAGGTGACATCTTTGTCCTTATTAGCTCCCAATGGTTTTGTCTGCCATGAACTTGTCCAGTCGCCCTCCCATGACTTGTACAGTCATGTAAACTTTCTAGTATCCACAACATCCCACAGCAAGGATTTTAACAGCTTAAAAGGAATGGTACTCTGTGCAGTGTGCGATCTTTCTGAGCCTGCTAGCTGTTAGCTTTCTTTGATGACCCCTAGTTCCTGCACTGGAAGAAATGGTGAACAACCAATCCCTATCCGTGCCATTCATGATTTCATAGATGTTGACCTTATCTACCACTTACCTCTCTGTAGCGATCTGGGCAGTGTTTCAATCTATATGCAATAGCAAGAAGAGTTGTTGTAATTGTGTGGCGGAAGGAAGGATATTTATACAGAAATTTTCCTGACTTCAGAGAGAAAACATGGAGAGACAGCCAATAAGACTCTCATGCAATGCCTTGTTTTGACAGATGAGTCTTCTCACTCCRTTTTAGTATGTGAGGGCTTCACGGTAATACCCCTGGTTCCTCCAGTGTTTTAACACATCTGCATATAGCCTGCATCTGCAGGTTGATTGAATGTTCTCCTTCACATCTCTCACCGTGCCTTGCAGACCTAAGCACCAGGAGATGGGCAAACGGCTGCTGGCCCACAGAGTTCCCCTCTGCCAGATAAACAGCGTGACACTGAAGTATCTCTCCAAGAATCAGCTTTGGAGGAAGGATGAGTCATTCATTGTCGGCAAGTTCTGTGCAGCCCGGCTGCCTCTTGATAGCAAGTAAGTCACAGGAGTATCTTAAAGGGATCCACTGAGCCTGTGGATGCAGCCTGTGGTTTAAAACAATGCATTCTCTCTCCTGTTTAGATAAACATGTAAAGAGGTCTCTCCCATCCCCTCTGTGTCCCTATGTAAATAATTTTCTACCTGTTAGAGAGAAAAATTTCCAAGGTAGTTTTCTAGGAGTTTTCTATGATTCTTCCCCCAGGATAAAAGTGTTGTGCCATAGAAGGAAAATGGCTGTGACTCACATCACCTTGAAGATGCTTAAATCACAAACCATGGCAAAAGCTTGTACTAACTAGAATTTGTTCCTTTTATCCTTGCTTGCTCTCTCCACCTTCCCCTTGTCTACAAGGGGCCCCCATTTGAAACACGACAGACACGCATTTTTCAGGATGAGACAACAGAAGACCAGTAATACATTTCTGCTTCTTATACTGCACAGGTTTATAAAGGACTAAGGCTAAACACAACCATTTTGGCATTTTCTGCGCCAGGCATTGTAGAGGATATGCCTTCAGCCATAATTACCTTATCCAGAGTAGAAGCAGCCAAGTCCTTCTCATCCCAAGAGAGATATGGTCTTCTCCATAATACAATATTCTTGCCAGGAGTTTTGCAGATCCAGAGTTCTTGCAGGCAGGGAAAAATAGCTGTGTCTATACTGACACATTAAACTTCATCCACATTGCTTCTGAGTTGACTCTTAATGCTGGCTCCATGCTGAAGCAAGCTAGTGGGTACTCCAAAGCAGGGAAAACCAGAAGCAGAAGGGAGACTGGGCTCACATTCAAATTCTGTTCTGATGGGCAGTAAGGAGACTCGAGCACAAGGCAGTAAAAATGTGTGTAGTAGGCCCAGATAGGGGAAAAACAAGGCATTCCTGTGTAAATACCAGGCACTCCCTTGAGCGTAAGGAGTATTCCTTACTAGCGTGCTTTGCAGAGCAAAGCACTCCAAAGTTGGGATGGATGTGCAGATACGTGCCTTTTTATCACTTACGAATGGGACAGCATGGCACACTGCCTTAAAGGTGTGCTAACCTGCACCCCTGGAAGCACTGGACTTGGCTGTGGTTCAGGTAGAAAGCTGTAGAGTTGCACAGGTTCACAACTATGCTCTTATCACTAAACTGGGAGCACTTAGAGCAACAATGGTACTGCTAGGAGGGGGCGGTGGAAAGGTGAAGGACACAACCCCATACGCACTCCTCCAGCCAATTCATCCCAGCCAGGGCACAGCACCCTGTTCAGCATACCCTGGCAAAGCAGCGCAAGGTCCATCTGCAGCTTGCTTGCCTTTGTGTTAGGATAGCAACCTCCGCCTGTTAATGCACAGCCTGACTTCCTTGTGCTCTTCCCACAGCAGGACAATGTCATGCCTGCCCTGGAACCTCACCCTCCCTGGCAACACAGACATCTCCTACAAGCTGCCCACTGCTTGTGCCTAGCACTGCCTTCGGAGCATGCAGGCATACCCAAAACCAGAAAGAAGCCCTAAACCTATTGCTGCTCTCTGCTCACAGATGAGACTTTCACCATAAAACTGGATGGGTTTTTTACTTCCTGCATTAGGGACAAGATGTCAAGGAAAAGAAGCATGTGGCAGATTGGTGAGTACAAGGTTGATTGGTTACATCAAGACCTCTCAGTTAAAAGACTGGATTGGGACTTTTATCTTACGGATTCTGTACCCAGCTCTGAAAGCGAGACGGGCAAGTAATTTAATCTCAAGTTTTGGATCTGTATGAAAGAAGATAGTATCACTTTTCCTACAACAGGAGTATTGGGATGATTAATTTGTGGTTTACATTAAAGTGTCCTGAGAACTTCATATTAAAGATGAGAGGTATTATTTTTCCTCATCAAGGGGAAACTGTGTGGTTCAGGTTTGGCACAGGAAGGAGTCATTCTTAGCCAACGCTCCAATGGGAAACTCACTAGTCCTAGCTACAAGACACTTCCAGAGTGAGACCCTATTGATTTCATATTAGTGTTCCTGCTAAATAATCAGAATGAATCTCCTTCCCATGACAGGCCTGGAGTGGCTCCTCTGGCTGTTGGCTTGTTCTCTTTGAAGCTCACATGAAATGAAACAGACACCAGGAGCACGGCAGTGCTCTTGCATCCAATTTTGCACTGCTTTGAACAACTGCCCAGAATAGAAGGTAATAGGAGGAGAATGGAGCATCGAAGCTACAGGGCCACCTAAACAAATTAGTCCCAGGAACTCAGCACAGCCTTTCAGACCTGGAAAAGTAGCCGAGATTTGGAAAGAATTGGTGAAAGATTACGATATGAGACACACRTACATAGAAACAGCCCTCACCCATCCACACTTTTTCCACCACCTTGATGCATATGCAAATTAAAGAGGAGAAAGTCTTACATCACTTCTGCCCACAAACCACATCTTCTGTAGACCATTTTCTCTGGTTCCCTGGACTGTCTTCACTGAGTGATAGAGAAGTGCACCAGGAACACTATGGTCAGGAGAGAGGGACGTGCTAAAGGCACTTCTGCCATGAGGAAGCCACAGTCATTTGGCATGAGCTGTCACTACTGCTCCACTAGACAGTGTCACTGCAGAGTTAGCTCCTGTTTTCAGCTCACATCCAAGCTTTTGGTCCCTGCCATGTGGCTGTTTGGAAGGCCAGCTAACAAACACCATCTCCAGCATACACTCAGGAGAGGGTTAGAGCTGGGCTCTGACAACCTGACAGAGATCCGTTAGTTGGTGCCATGACTGAAGGGTTTCCAGGGAGCTTCATGTTGAAGACTGGAATATAACCTCAGCAGGCACCTGTGATGGGCAGTGTGTAATTCAGCCCAACCCGGTCCACTACTTCAGGGAGGTGTAAAAAGCACCACCACAGATGCAGTTTCATTGTGTATTTCGGTTCCTTTGCAGAAGGGACCCCAGCAGCTCTCACGTTAATTTTCTGGAGACATTTCCTAGCTGTGAAGGGCAATGGGGTCAGGCTGAAGCATGATTGCAGCAACAGAGCATGGTGACAAGCATCAGCAGGATGATCCCCAGGCCTGGGGCAGCCCCGTTCTCCTGCCCTGGGGCGACAGCAAAGGCGAGCAGCACGAGGAGTGGTGTACGCCATGGATCCCACATACCCACCACTTCAGAGGCCACTCCAGACCTCAGCAAGAGTGCCAGATCCTGAGGGCGTGGATCTCACCCAGCCGAGACTTGCAAGACACGCCAAACCAAACTGGTCTCTGGGCCATAGCCCCTATGTGAGCAGCGCAAGGCAGGTAGGGCTGCCTCCACCAGCCCGGGGCTGACACAGAGCCAGCCCCACAGGCAGGATGGCCGTGCCCCTGCGTGTCTGTGCCAAGAGGCACTGAAGAACGCCTTGCCCTGTGCATGCTGATGGAGGGATTGACTTTCCTTGCTCCTCCCCTGCATATCTGCCCTGGAGACGTTGCTACCCTCACCACCCAGCTTGGTTGCACCAGGCTCTGTGGAACAGAGGATTCCTCCACTGGGACTGCCATCTCCGATTCCCTGACAGAGGAAATGGCTGGGGAAGCTTGTCAGCCTATTGCAACTGAACTTGGAAGAGGCTTTCCATCTCCACACTATTTTCATCTAAGATATTGCACTTCTTCCTACCAGTAGCTGCTCTCCACAGAGATGTTTTGTACTCACTCATTTCTTCACTCGGTGTGTGCACCCTGAGGTCTTCTCCATCAAGCACAAAAAAAAAAAAAGGGTTCAGGCTCTCCTTGTTGCCTACACCTGCCCCCAGTCCCAATTCCTCCCCTTTCTTGTTCCAAATGAATCAACTCAAACAACTGACCTTTCACCAGAAGTCGGTAACTTCTTTGAGAGGTGGTGCTTGTCATAAATGAGAAATCCTAACCCCTGGAAAAGGAATTTCTGGTCTTACTATAGTGGATGCCCAGTGGGATGCATGATATCAAATCTCCATATCATGCTCTCCATTACAAGCCCATTACCAAAGCYGTCAGGCAGCCCATTTTCCCCTGTCCGTTCCCCCCCATGCCTTGAGATCACCTTCAACCCTTTCAAACAGTGTTATCTCCCTCTCCAAATCCTCAAACACCAGTGGTTTCATCTCTGACTTTAATGGGAATCATTAAATCAAAGGGAACACAGATTCTGCGAGCAGGCTGGTATCACTTGCAGTGATATCGGTGTACCTTGGTATCAGAGCTGCCGACACACCTCAGAGAGGCAGGACTGGAAAACAAACTGGGCAAGCACACTGGGGCAGGCAGCTCTGGTGAACAACCATGGGGTGGGAGGTGCTGGAGTGTCACACCGCAGTCTCATGCGTGTGCTTCACGTGCTCCTGAGTGTACACGTCTGCAGGCAGACGCCACAGTGCTTGCTAAAGAGTGTGTCTCTGGTCAGAAACCTATGTGAGCTTACGCTCCCTCGGAGGGGCTTCGGGATCAAAACAGACTGTTGTTCCCTAGAGTTCGGGGGTCTGAGTGGGAGCCAGAGGGGCTCGTCCTTTGCAGAGAGGGTGGGGGGAACTTCGGAGGTTTCCAGAGGCTGCAGGAGGAAAATGAGAGCAGGGGGAGAGAGGGAGAGGGAGAGGGAGAGAGAGAGAAAGAAAGAGAGCACCATTATTATCACAGGAATAATTCTTAATTCCATACTTTTCCAAGACACAAACATCATGGAGCCCACTGTTACCTGTCCTTCTCCCCTCCTAAATTARCATGCAAAACTATGCAATTGTTCAACATGTGATAATTCAGAAAATGGAGTTACCCACCCATCCTGAGGTAGCAAAGACAAACGCCTTCAAAGCACCTTCTGTAATATCAGTTAAAAGCCCACAGCTCCTTTGATTTTGCTCTCAAAGCGGCTATAAACCAATTCCTACTGACTTAGATACCAAGCTACAGGCCATCAAGCATCCATCCATCCACCTCACCCACCAGATAGAAAGCCAGCCCCCAGATGTAACTGTAGCAGCAGCAGTAGCAGCAGCTCCACATCTTGCAAGCACTTGATAGCAACAAACTAGAGCAAATGCGATATGAAAAGGGGAAAAAGCAGGTGGCTTTTGGTTGTTCCAATTTTCATGCAAGGAATAAAGCTTAGTTTGCTATGGAGCATTGAGCTATACAGCAGTACGCTGTCAAAGCAAGTTTTGAACAGAACCTTTGAACCTGCCTCTTTTAAACAGGCAGCCTGTAAGTTACTGAAATATCTCTCCTCCTCAGAGAGAGAATGTGCTCATCAGTGGGATATCACAGTCTGTCTTGCTTGTAAGCAGACTAGAAACTCTTTTAAGGAACTAGGTGATAAGACTAGTAGACCAATATATCTCCCAGGACTATTTTCTTCTGCATGATCTTTGCAGCACTTTGGGCATTCAAGAATTGCCTTCCTGCACTGTGGCATTGCAAGGTGGCCATTGCAGTGACAGAAAATGAAAAGGAACGTGATCCATAGAAGCACTTCAGCATGGGAATTTAGAGAGCTGGAAGGTGATTACCCAGGTTGGAAGCTGCTGGGGAAGGAGATGAGAGCACAGACCTGGGGAAAGCCTCAGGGGAGCTCTGATCTCTGGGACTGCAGCTATCCTTACTTCGAACAATGACACTGCAGGGAATATCCCTGTTTACTAAGGATGTTTTCAACACTTCTAAGGGAAAAGTTAGGAAATTGCTTTCCCTGGGCCATGGCAGACCTGCTCAGATCATCCGCTGAGCTGTGACAAGTGCCTGGCCAGAAGGGACAACTGCAGTCCCTCTGTATCACTAATTTTTGTGGTTAGGCACTCAAAGTCGCTGTGGAATACTGTCCAGATGTGACAACTGCTGTTGTGCTGCCGGGACGTGATGTGATGAGGATACCCAAGTGGTGAGCAGAGTAACAAGGAAGCACTCGCTCCACTGTTAAGGACACACTAAACAGAGTTTGTGTTTCCTTGTCTAAGTACCTTAGAAATTAAAATACCACACTGGCTATTGTCTCCAGACTGACAGACAAGGAAGATCATCCTCCTCTCCCACCCCAAATACCGGCCTCTGAAACATTTGGGCTTTTATCACAGGTCTCTACTGCAAGTATCAGCATACCTCGATACTGCCTCATTCACAAGATCTAGAAAGACAAAAGCTTCCAGCTTCCAACATATTTTAAAAGAATTGTGTGAAAGAAAGAATAGCTTTGTGCTGTGTAGCACAAGCTTTCCCCAACACACACACACCTCTTGTGTGTATGTTTACAGTATTGATTCATTACCAAAAACGGGTGGAAATGATTCAAAAAAAGATATGGTGTTCCTTGCCTCCTTCCTTTTTTAATTGCATTTGAAATTCTGATTTTATTGAGCTTGGTCAACCAGGAGAATTCTGCCAATGACCTGAGAATGGATATCCTTCTGCTGAGAAGACAAAATACAAGCAAAGCATAGATAAAGTGATTTCACCACGTTTACAACACTAAATGCATTCATTTTTGATTGCATCTATTCAACAGACATGCCTGACAGTTAGGAGGATGCCTGTCTCCTAAATGATTCAGTGTTCCTGCCTCTCCAAGTAAGGACTGAAAAAGCTGCAAATTCGTATCTCCAGCAGTCTACCAGCAAAACCAGGGACTTCACATTCCTAGAACTTCTAAGCTAGAAAACAAATAAGGATTTTTTTTTTTTTTCTTTTTCTCTCTCTGCCTCCTTTTTTTAAAAAAGGCAAAACTAAGCAAAACTCTTGCTGGCTTTTTATTTGATTCAAGCAAACCCAAATACACTTGTTCCTTCCCTGGCCAGTTTCTTCATATCCCAGATTTTAAGTTTGGAGGCATGGAAGCACATGACTCAACTCAAAGCAGAACTGTACAAAACAGGAAGATCTTCCAGTTCCACTGTTTTAAAAAACTAAGAACAGCAACTGCATGAAACAGCCTCTTCCACCAGTGGCCTACTACAAATAGYGAGTGCTGTCTGACCCAGCCAGCCTTTTCATTTAGAGCACTTAGAAGGGACAGTCCCCTTGCCGTCACAGCGGTGAGGCTTGCACACAAGCACTGCAGGGTAGGGAAGATTCCTGCAGACTTGTCAGGGCTCGTGCCAGGATTCACTGTGTCCTGCTTCATGCTCCCTGCCAGTGAGTCCACAGCCCGAGCATTTGCAGCCCAGAAGTAGGGCGCAGAGAAGACCAGGGTGCAATGGTGCGCCGTGTTCAAGGATGCCTGCTGGAAGATGGTCTCCCCAGCTCCAGCCCAGCCCTGCAACTTCTCCCCTGCCACACAGACCCAACCGGGACACACGCAGTGGTCGCTCCTAGGACAGAAATCCCAGTCCCAGGCTTGCTGTCTGGCAGCTGGATGCCAGAAAGCAGCTATTATGGGGCAGTGGCAGGAATGCACATTTCGGGGTCTGCAGCTGGTGTGCAGCGGCTGGCTAAAAGTAGCTCAGCGTGGAATTTCTCTCTTGGCCACTTGGATCTGAATTTCAAGCACAAGCCACCCTCCCATCTATTTCTGTTCGCCTACATTGCTCCTCTGCCCCAATATCCACCAGGCCCAGGAATTTTTCCCTTGCAGAGTAAAGAGCTGGCATTTTGGAAGAGAGCATCTCAKTCCCACTCCCCAGAAAGCAGAGTTTGGGGTGTGTTAAAACAATGTTTAGCCTGTCAGTCCATCCAGGGTCATTGGAGGCAAGAGCTATACCACACAGGGCAGTCTTTTCAATACCTTACTGATCTGGCTGATCCGAAGCTCAGCAGCAAAAAGGAAGACAGAGCAAATGCTGGGATGAGCTGTGGTGGGCAGAGGAAGGAAGGACTCTGAGCTTTCTCCCCCTGCCCGGATTGAGCACTTGCAAGGTATACAGCAAGTCCCCACTATCAATCCACTGTAAACCCTGGAGCTGTTTCTACCCCTGTCAGCATCTCCTGGGTTGTCTGCACTCTCACAAGCAGATGTCTTCCTCAGCTCAACACTGGAGTATCTCCAGGCACAGCTCTACCTCATGGCGAGCCACATCGAGCAGGCACTCATGTACCACCCAGCAGCCTGGACACCGTTTCAGTTTCTCTGCCTCCCCTGAGGGATGGAAAGAGGAAAGGGCAGGGAAGAGCTTCCTACAGCCGGGTTACTGGCCCTTCCACCCCACGGTGCAGCTGATGCCCAGAGTCAAGCCTCTACCCTGCTGCTTTTCCTTAAGAAAATCACACAGCTGGAGCCCACCTCCCGGGGTTCCTTGGAGCAGCAGGCAAAAAAACACTGCGGAGGAGCAAACCCACGGCAAGCGAGGGCAAGAGGCTGGGGGCTGCCGCTCTGCCCAGGCAGTTGCATCGCAGGAAGGACTTGCTTCCGCAAGCGGGTACTTACGCAGGGGTCCCACACAGGGCGAGGCGTGCCCGTGCCAGGAGTGCCCTCACTTCATATACTCCCCTTCACTCACATAGTCCATAAAAGACCCCGGCAACTCAGCAAAATCTTCCAAGACAAGACTGGTGGAGTCCTCACCCAGCAGGTCACTGTCAGGCCGGGATGCCTGGGGGCGTGGAGCCGGCGGCGGCAGCGGTGGTGGCTGTGGAGGGGGCTCGGAGGCACCAGCCTGGCCAGAGGCAGGTGGTGGCTCCTCGCAGTCCTCTGGCTCCCCCTCAGAGGAGGCTGGCCCGAGGACGTGGTAGAGGCTGGGCAAGCGGATGTCGAAGCGAAGGCCAAACTTGGCGAAGAGCTTCTCATTGAGGGAGTAGAGCTTCTCCGAGATGTCATAGCCCAGGTGGGAGGAGAAGAGCCGGGCAACATAGCGGTCCTTCCTCAGAAGGAGATACAGCTTCTTCCTCGGCCACGTAATGAAGCTGCAGTCGGTCTCGGCCGTCAGCGTGACCTGTGGGGCAGGGAGGGAGCAGAGTAAGCCCTACCACCCGGGTAGGGGTCACCTGCCTTGGGGCTGTGTGCTTCTCTCCAGTGAAGGACCCCAGCTCCTTTGATGCCTGCTTTCCTTGGAGACGGTGGGGCTGGTGAGCCAGATCGCCCAAACCAAACTATCGGATAAATCCTTACCCGCCTCTGCTTCCTCTCCCGAAGGAGCCAGAGACCAGGTTTTCCTATGCAATTAGCGGCATGCTCTTGCTTAATCTCGCCACATGACTAGCTGCATTTCACCCTCTCACTTTCAGATGATGCTCCCTGTTGACACCTGTGCGATGTAGCTCAAACGAGCGGGGTGGCACAGATGGCCTTATCCCTCTACAGAAACGTTATGGAGGGAAGTGTTTCTGTGTGCCCAGCTGGCCCAAGTCACCAGTGGGTAGCCCTGCAGCAGGCTGCTGCCCTGTCGTGCCGCTGGGTCGCAGACCCCCTGCTCCAAGAAGGCCCTGGGTATGGGAAGGGCCACCTGGAAGGCTTGCCTGGTCACCCTGCGCCTGAGGGACATCCTGTCTTGTCACTCTGCCAGGCACTGTAGGGCTGAATGGCCTTGAAGGATGCACAGCACAGCTCAGCGAGAGAGGAAATAAAAGGGGTTTACTGTGTTTGTGTGCAGGTAGGGAACTCACTTGAGGTTTTATTGGGTTGACGTCAGAGAACATTTCATTTTGCTTTGGGTTTTGCCAATGCAAAGTGAGCCATTTTCCCCCCTAGCTGTAAGACCAGACTATTAATAATAAAAAACATTATACAATACATGAGTGTATATTGTAATATATACATTTAATAATAATAATAATGAAATGTAAGAAACACAGGAAGGGTCAAACTGCCTTGGGCCAAAGAAGAACATCCCAGTGTAATGGAGACACCGGCATGTGAACAAGTGCCGGAGCCAAAATATCCCGGGGGCTCCCTTTCACTCTATATCCAGGGGTCTCCTTGGCCAGCCACCATGGCAGAGGGCCACTGGGAAGCTGAACACAGCTTGGCTGCATGTGTGTGTCCTTGGGTTTGATATTTAACGCCACTGCCATGCAAGCAGCTGACTTATGAAAGAAATATAGGAGATAAAACCTGAGAACTTTGAGCAAGAGGAAGGGTTACACGGAAACTGAAATGACCAGAATCTCATTTTCCTAACCAATTTCTGGCACAGCAACCGAAAACCTCTGCTTCTCATGAGGGATTAAGTGAGATGTAATAAGAAAACCTGCCTCCTAACCAGAGCAGCAGGACAGATTTCAGTCATGAATCCCCCCGCCACAAGTGCTCCGGCATCGGCAGAGCCCATAATTCAGCCTTCTGCGGGAAAGTGCCAGCCCTGAAACCCAACTCCTTCAGGCACTGGGAGCCAGCAGTCCTGTGGGAAGAAGGCACAGCCAAAGCAGAAAGCTCAAGGAAACCGTCTCTCCTTGTAGACTGAATCGCACTTCTGCCATTTTTTGGCGAGCTCAGGACTGAAACTGCTCAATCCAGAGAGCCGTGGGGAAAACTTGGGCAAGAGAAACCTTCCATGCTCTCCTCCAGCAAAGTCCCAGAGTCAAACATGCACTTTTTTAACCAAATTGTGATGCTAGGAATAAGGTTGAGATATGCCACAGAGTTTTATTAACTACTCGGGTAAGAGGGACTAGTGGGTTAAACAGCTGCCAAAAGCAGCACGTCACCATGGCTTAGCACGGCCATCAAGAGTAATGTCCTGCCAGGAACATGGACTGGTCAAGTCTCACCTGCTGAATGCTGGTCTCACACAGGCTGCTACTTCTTCATGCTCCTCAGTAAGCAGACACGGGTTTTAGGCATTTCCAGCACATGGCTGCAGCCTTTCCCCACCTAGGACTCTACCTCCCCATCCTGGTGCCAGGTGCAGCCAACCTCCCTGACCAGCCCTGTCTCACAGAGCAGGAGAGGGGCCAAGAGTGTGGTGCTGGCAGGGCTGGTGCAGCCTGGCACCAGCTTGCTCCCGAGCTGTCTCACGCACCACAGATAAAGACACTCAGGAGGTCTAGGAACACTCAATTCCACAGAAATTAGCTCAGAAAACGCTGCAGATGTCTTTGCAGGTTGCATGCCATCCAGATGGCCATTTTCCTGCCAGGAGCACTGGGCAGCCGTCATTCTCTGTGCTCGACTCTTAGGCAAACACAGTCCAGGAGCTAGCAGCAATCTGCTGCCGGATTGAAACCCTGTGCAAAACATGAGATACCCCCACCCCAACACAGCCATGCTGTTGTTGCCCTCTCTACCCCATTATCTTGGCCCGACATCCCTATTTCTGCTCACAAGCTGTAGCCCTGTGCCACAGTCACATGGTCAGCCATCTCCTGCAACTGTTCCTCTTGCAAGACCATAATCACTGGCAATGGCATAGCTTTCAGGAGCAACTGCCATGACCCTTTCACACATGGGCCAAATTCAGACCCAAGGAAAGCAGATTCGGAGAGCTGCCCTGGTTTAACCAAGTCTGAACGTGGCTGCCCTCATGAGAAAGCATCATCATTCCCTCATAACTGTCCCACGCTCCCAAGGGCTTAGCAAAATCCCTTCTCATATGTCCTAACTGACATATTCTAGATTGACATCCTGACAGGGATCAGCCTGTCCTGAGATGTGAGTTAAAGGCAGAGAGATGTGGGCTTAAATAATCTCCTCCAGAAGGAAAGCCAAACAAATACTGTGGGGTGTTGACAGCAAGAGTAAAATCCTTTCAGTTGCTGCAAATAAGAATTGGTCTGGCCTCTCAGCAAGGGATTCTTCTGCTCAGAAAGAACCATATTCGGGTGTGAATCATCCTTTCTGCTTCTCCACCCCAAACACATCACCATCAGAAACTTCTGTGAGGAACAGGATATTTATGGATTTACATCACTGCTGCATATTGCCATGGCTGCCATCCTGATGCTGGAATGATGCACCCTGCTAGCAGCGTGCAGGGCAAATGCATCARTACAGGTACTAGGGAATGCTGTAATGGAAGAGAGCCAGCAATCCGATACCTCGTCTCCCTGCTAAACTGGAAGGAGCACCACGCTCCACCCTGCCTGCTATCAGCTGATAGTAGGAGCACGCACTGAGGTCTTCAGAGAAGGTAGAAAAAAAGATAACACAGCTGATCGCACCATCCAGTGCTGGCTAAACCACGAAGAAGGGGAGGAAAGTATTCCCGGTTAGCTTTGCATGGCATAACGAGCCCCCTCTGTCCCCTTCTCAGACATGCAACGAAGCAGCAAGGAGCAAAGCTGGGCTGCTGCAGGGCCACGCAGGGTTACCTGGAAAGTTCCTTCCTCAGAGGGTCGCAGCGACTCCCATTCTGGGGAGTCCAGGAACTGGTACGGAAAGACGTAGTGAAGGAATTGTCCATCCTGGCTCACTCGGACCCTGCAGAGAGGACAGGTGAGGCACACAGGCTTAGGCCACAAAATAGATGTCACACGAACCTGATCAGCTCACTCAACGTGCAGGCAGCCAGTCCCACCAGGGAGGAAGGGACTTCTCCTCATCTCACACATGTCTCATACCCTCTCCGGGACAGCTGCAGATGCTCCAGTCTATGGGGCTGTCCCTCCTTTCTCTGTGGGAAACGATATTTGCTGCCACTTCCCCATATTCCATCTGTTTTCTGTTTCCTGCTACAAAGTCAGCTCTCACAGGTGCAATGCTTGGTCCTAAACCAGGACTTCTCAGCTCACAAGATTGCTGCTGCTTTTCAGGTACTTCTAAGCCAGCCTGCGGCTCTTTGTACTTGCATCTTCCGCCTGTCCACAGGGTTGCATGAGGGCATTCCCTGCCTTGATGCTGGGAAGCTGTTACAGAACCCCCCAAAATCACATTGGCCATCATTCCTGACACATCATGCTGTGAGCTCATAGTTTGCTGCACATTACCATTCAATCTCTCTTGGCCTCCCAAGTACCCCTTTCCCCTACTTTTGCTACAATTGCCTACCAATGTCAAGGTCRAACTTGCACCCAGCTCTGCTGTGGGAGCAGAGAAGGAGAGCTGCACAGGCCTGGGGCAATGGCAGGGCACTCTGGAGCTCTGCCATTCGTACTCTGCACCACCAGATTTGGGGCCTCTTGCCTCCCTGTCGCCATGTTCCCCCGTTGTATGACACACAAAGGCAATTCTCGCTTTCGGGAGTTACACTGTTGGCCTCCAGTCAGCTGGGAGTGCTCCCTGGAAGGGTCAGGGATCGCAAGGCAGGTTCCCTGATCCAGGCACATTCTGCATTTCCAAGCCCCCTTGTCTTGCTATTGTTCAGTTTAAGAGGGGGCACCGTAACAGTAGCAATGCTCTGCTGGGTCAGCAAGGACCTCACAAGGCAATAGAGTGGGTACCAGGAAATGCAAATCCGATCCCATCTCCATAGTGCATCCTATACCAGCCAAGACACATACTTCCCACTGCAAAAGAGAGCAGAACAACTACCCCACCAGCACTGGCTTACTGTCCGTTGCAGCACTTTCATGCCCACAGAGCAGCATCAGATTATCCAGTGCAGGGTAAGACAGCACAGACTCTTCCCTGCTAACATTATTTGCAGATACGGTAAACTTCAGAGCAAGCTGCTCAGCACAGACGTTTGGTAAGGGGAAAGACACCTAATGGAAACACGCGTACCCAATTTCTTCCCAGTGCTTTGCCATTCAGCACTGGTCAGTGGTCCCAGGATGCTCTTAACACATCCTAGAAAAGGGACAAACACAAAAAAAAAAGGAGGACAGCCCTTCTTCTTTACACACCCCCTCATCAGAGAGGATGGACCACCGCAGTAAAACATGAGCCCCAGTTGATGCTGGGTTTGTCTCCCCAGAGGAAAATCCTTGAGACACACCTCCTACAGCTCAGCACAGCTCCAATTTACAGACCTCCTTCCTCCTCCTTCCTTTCCCACCCTCAGTTGACATTAGTGCCAAAGGGGAGTGCCACTGCTGCCAGTGCAGCAGCTGGGAAGCCAATATCATTACTATTTGTACGCATCTGGATTTTGCAAATCATTACAAGATATGCTCATAAAGGCATGCCACAGGATCTCAGGTGAATAAATGCCAGTAATTTATCAGCACAGTTCACTCAATAATCAAATCCCCAGTGTGACTATCTAGAGGTCCCTGAGGTCCCCCTTGGTGGTCCAGAGAAAGGAACATCATGAATGCATGACAGCACAGGGAAAGAAAGAGGCCTGATGAGGCGGGATCTACCACAGGAGACCACTCTCTCTTTTGACAAAATGACCCTCAAAGTGAAAAATTTTGGARCCCTGAGGGCTGAGGTGTTGGGAACAGGGGTGGAACCTCCCCCTGAACACTGCCAGCCAGGGGGAGCAGGTGAACCGAGGACTCAGCATACTCAGTGCACGGCCATTCACATCACAGAGGTGTGTCTGGTACCCCCAGAGACCACAGGTCCAGACACACTGCCTTCCTGCCTTGAGAAACACTCTCTCACGCCCAGTCTGCTCCCATCAGAAATAAGATCACTTTGAAGTGACAGAGAAAGAGGTAAGGATTCCCCAACAGTATCACAGGCAAGGCTGAGCTGGCAGCTTCACTGCACGTAGCTTGATTCTGCAAACCGTTCCCTGAAATATTCTAATTTAGAAAAACAAAAGAAAACAAGAACAACCCCCAAAAGCAAATTACCCCCCTCCCCAACAAACAGATACATATCTCAAAGCCCTTTCAGAGGAAGGAAACAATCCTCACCCCAGTTTCTACAGAGGGTGAAAATACAACAATAAGCCACAGTGCCTTGCTGTCAGACTTTGTTCAGAAACAGGAGAGCCTTTACCTGCCAGATAGCAGCAACGAGAGGCGGTCGATGGGCGTCTTGCCCTCCACCGCGTAATTCTGGTCTCTGACTAGCGACTGGACTTGCTCTTCACAGCACTTCACGATTTCTTTGTAGACTACCAGGGGCACCTGCAAGGGCAGGTACATGGTCTTGTAGAGGAGGTCAAACTCTTCCGGGATGGTGTCTCTGCGGAGCCGGTAAGCCAGGTGAGCCAGCTGAAGCAAGCAGGCGAGGACGAGGAGCATGTTCCAGACGAAGATATCCAGCCCACAGGCGCTCAGCCAGCCCCACAGAGCATAGCAGAAGTAGCCTGGGGCCAGGAGGCCAAAGATATAGAGGGACCCAAAGATGCCACTTCCCCCCATGTAACCCAGGAGGACGATGCAGCTGGCCAGCTGGTAGGCTGCTCCCTCCACAATCTCCTTCCAGGCATCACACACCGGAGGCTGGAGAACAGCCTGGTCCCAAGAGAGGCTGCTTGCACTCATCCTTCCCCACTCCCCACCCTTCCCGGCCGTCCTGCGCTCAAAACGAATTGTCATACACAAAGGGTGCTGCAGAGGTCTGAAACCAGAGCTGCTGGGTAGCTGTTGTTCCTCCTCCTCCTCCTCCTCTTGAGCGCCAGCCGGTCCCGCAGCAGCGCGCTTCAGAGCRACATGTTAAAGCGCCGCCGAATGCTTTTGCACCCAAAAAATCCCCAAAGGGCTCGTTTCTCCTCTTTGTGGCTCACAAACCAGTGGCTGACCCCCTCCTTAGCCACACCAGTGAGAAAAGGAGCTGGCAAATATGAGACCAAAAGAGCTCAGTCAAAGAAAGAGTAGAGGCCATTAGCTGGAAAACTCACAGGCAGGACAGAGATCTCGTTGCACTGCCTCTCTCGCCTGCCCTCCGGCAAATGGAAATAGCGACCGTGAGAGAGCAGCGGAGGGAGCTGGTGTTGAGCGTGGAATGTGTATCACTTGGCAGTGGAAAGGAGAGAGACCCCAAATGGATAACCATGTTTGGAATTGAAATCCAAGGAGCAAAAGCAGCGAGGAGAACAGAGAGCAAGCACGCACCCGCTACTTAACATAACTCAGGCGCCCAG
Organism: Phoebastria nigripes; assembly: GCA_035582835.1. Classification (NCBI taxonomy): domain Eukaryota; kingdom Metazoa; phylum Chordata; class Aves; order Procellariiformes; family Diomedeidae; genus Phoebastria; species Phoebastria nigripes. Next base: position 945,828 of record JAYKAV010000389.1, on the reverse strand, counting down.
ATAAGCCCGGCGCAGCGCGAGGAGGGGAAAGGAGAGGGGAAAACAACCAGCTTATCGCGGCAAGCTCCAGCCACACGTGGGCCTCTGCACTGCTCTGCGCTCCTGCAAGAGAGTGACTTTCACCCAGCACAAAAAAGGAAAAAAGCTCACCCCCTTCTCCCACTGTGGCTCGTAGCAGTGGCAGGGACTTAGCAAAAGAAGAGAGGCTGGTTCTCGAGAAATGCTTTCCAGGGCGCTGCAGCACAGGAGCTTGCTCCAGGGACCTCCATCTTGTGGGGCGTTTTAGACCAAGGGGCAAGAGGTAAAGCTCTGCACGGGCAGACAGTTGTGATTGCTAGGGATAAAGCTAGAGTAAATGAGCCATTGGGACCCAGCTTCATCTATCATGAAGAGGAGATTATCCTGCCTAAAACTTTGGGAGTGTAACACTTGGAAGAGCGTTTTGCAGGGAAATCCTGGTTGAGAGAGGATTCTCCCACCCCACAGGTAACAGGCTCTGTTGGGAAGCATCCTTGGGAAATGTGATCTCACATTTTCATTTTTTGATAGCAATTTAGAACCCCCCAGACCTTCATTTAGCATGAAGAGGAAAGCAAACACTTTCCACTCGGGTAACCTGGGACACAGGCACAAGAGGGACCCGCCCAGTCCAGTCCTCCGTGGTCAGCTACAGAAAAGATGCATAAATGCCATTTCTCCCCTGCTTCGAGTAACACGTTATCAGTCATACAGGCAGGATCTGCCCCGCTGCCAGGAAGCGGCTACATTTCAGGCATTGACGCAACCCGCACGGTCAGTCAACAGTATGAAGTCAGCCTGCATGGGTCAGTGGAGTAGAGATAGGGTTTCAAGGGTGGTCGTGTTTCAGGCCGAGCTTGCAGCTGCCCTGCCTAACATGCCATTCCCACTGGCACCATTCACTTAAAGACACATTAATCGCCTCTTCTACTAATAGCACTCTGGAATAACAKTGTCCACTGGGCGAGGCTGAAGCAATGCTTTATGGCAACCTTAAAGAATTCATCATGGTCTTGGACCGTACAATCTATCTCCACAACGATTAGTCCACATGCAACATGGAGCGGTACGACTCCTAAGAGTAGCAAAGGCTGTGCAATCTTGACAGGTTGCCATGTGGGAAGGCAACAAGACAAATTAAGCTTTGCACAGGGGGTGAGTACAATCCACTCAGAAAGATGCTTTCAGCTACGGGTGAAGTGAAACAGGGAACCTTGTCTCCAGTGGTCCCTTATTTAAATGAAGAAATAAATCCTACCAACTGAAGCAGAACGAGGCTCAGCTGCAAGAGGTATGGGGAAATGAAGAACTTCATTTCTCTTGACCTTCTCTGCAAAGAGGGAAGGATGATCTTATAGCCAAAGCACTACAATAAAAATCTTGGGAGTCAAGTTCTGTTTTTCATACCATTGCCATGTACTTGATAGATGATCCCAACAACTTGTCTACCTTTAGGCCTCTGCAAAAAATCAGTATTATAAGGGGCCTTCTTTCCAAGATAGGCTGACATTTGATATAATAGGGAGTTGGGATATCAAGATTGGGAACACTTACAAGAAAGATACTTTACGTAAGATCTGCGAGACAAAACTGTACTGCTATGAATAGCAATATAGAACTACATTAGAGGAAGCATTCTGAGAAGCAACATTGCAATTTCTCCCACCTTTCCATACTACCAAAAAACTTCTGCAGCAACATCAAACAAAGTGACAAAAAAAAAAAAGAGGAGTTATTAATTTCACTCAGTTAAATTCCTGAGCTAGAAAATACTCTGGAACACAATGTTAACGACTCGTTAGGACAAAGAAGGTGCTTCCTCTGGCGTCTTCCAGAACATGGACAGTGGCGTTGCAGTAACCCCAGAGGCGTGTGCCAGGGCCGCAGTGCTGCTGGGGCCAGCACGGCCCGTTGTGACTTCCCTGCGGAAGGCAGACAGGAAGCTTTAAACCCACAGCAGTCTCAGCACAAAGCTCTTATTAGAAACTATGCAACTTTTCTGCTGGGGCTGAACACGACATTGTAGAGAGAATGATACAACCTTTTAAAAGGCAGATCTCTGAGCACACACTAGAGATTAATTTAGGTGTTTTCAGGCCCAGTTTTTTAAAAAGAAGATTTGTAAAGTGGTTGAGCCACCAAGGCTCAAATCTTCCTTTCTCCCTTGAGAGTACCAGGGCCACACAGACTGTCTTCACAGCACTTTCAGTTTTCCACCCAGCAAGAGTTCAAAAAGCTCTAAATTTTCCAAAGAGAAATTTTATTTTCATGCCTTGCCTTGAATTAGAATACATGCCTTCCATCCAGGGATGCTGGGTTTCATCTGAGATGAGTGTCCAAAAGCCAATACTGATTCAAGGGGAAAGCCACACAAGTATTAAAAGGGAGATACCAAGGCCCAAAACAATTTGGAATCAAGAGAGCAAGTGCATAGAAAACACCTGAGCAGCGTTAAGACCCTTCCCTGGAAGAAGGCACATAGGCATTACAACAAAATCAGTCTGTGAAGAAGAAAAATAGACATGTCAAGCTTTTCAGCACTGAAACTGGCAGTGTGTAAACAGATCTGTGTAATCTGTGTAAACGGATTTCCCCACTTACAATTAATTCAACCAGCAGCACTTAATATTTAGCCCCATGCAATGATGCAATCCAGGTGCAGCCTGCACTATGTTTGGCAAATAAATCCTCTGTCCTTGAGAGCAGCACCGCACTGAAAGATTATCAGTCCCAAATCTCACAGCAGCTAAACGACTGGCTATTTTGCCCATCCTCAGGAAGTCTACAGGTTCACTACTGATCCCATAAGCTGAAAACTAGTCCAATCACCTGTGTTCAGGACACTAAGACCTTGGTGGCTTAAAGTCAGAGAGGGCATAACCAGACATCTCCTTTTTGATTTATTATATAGAACATTGCTGGCATTAGTCTGCAAAACTGTTACTTACACACTAATAAACCCTGTAGCTCCAAAATATCCACCTGGTGTTTCAAGTCACATTCAATTTACAACTGTTGGGAAAGGTCTAAAGCCTACTCCAGACAAGCTCATGGTGAATCACAAAGGGACAAAGATGGCATGTATGGTATTTAGTTGTACTGCTATATATAGTCAAGTTTCCTGCTACTGCCACGTTTCATGCCCTCACAGGTACACCGAACACCCTGTGCAGGGCAGTGTCTGTCACCAGCTCCATCGGTAAGTAGTAACACAGTGCCAATAACTCCCACTCCCTGAATCAAGCCTTAAATCCACTCCACAGGAATCCTGTAGTAACAAATGAAGCCGCTCAGCAAGAAACATCATTTGACTACAAGGTTTTTCCGTTGTTGCTTTAAGTATAGAGTTGTCCAGTACCCTTTATGTACCTGTTGCACACAGGTATCGCAGCATCCCACTTATCATCTTCCTTCCAAAAACTTGCTGAAGTATCTACCTTCATGCAGGCCTAGATGTCCCATTTCTTAAGTTTATAAAGTTTATGTAAAATTGTATGGGGACCCATTTTCTCTTTTCTTGACCTGATTTAAATAGCATTCCATTCTCACTTGACCACTGCTAACCCCTGCCCTGCTCTTTACTCTGTGGCACCATTTCCACAGTTTACCCAGACTGGACATGCTACCACAAAGCTGTTGCTCGTCCACCTTTTAATGTTCTCTTCAGTTCAAGCTCTGACATGCATTGATTCAGTAAATGACCTTATTCTAGTTTCTACCTCAAGACAACAATAAACGCCAAGAGGAGCACCAGGTCCTGCTCCCCAGCCAGCTACAGCACCGCAGGTGGCTTTGAACGCTTTCTGCCAGAACTACACCTGCGTCCCTTCTCATAGGCTGGAAGCCAACATGGGCACGACTCTTACTCAGGACAGGAGAGTAGACAAGGAGTGTAGAGAGCCAAGCTAACAGCCCGGCTTGTCCCCTGCAAGCGTTTTAAGAGTACATTTCTGCAGACTCCAGGACCTTCATGAAACATTCCCAGAAGCAGAGTCTTAAACTCTCCTCACACAACTTGTGAGTCTTGGCAGAGACGGTACCAAGTGTCATATACTAAACGTTCACAGCCTATTCATTGCTAGCTCAGAAAACGCAGGGCCCAGCAGGCAGAGAAGTGATCATGCCTGCACCCGTCCCTCCAACAGGATCAAAGCCAAGAGAAGAATCAAGACAAAGCACGGATTTCATATCTTCAATTTCTGAAAAGAAAACTCAGCAGGAGAGGAAGTCATCAGCGTTGTCATCTTAAGCAAAGTCAACTCACCAAAGGAAGAACAACGTTAGGGTTGCACGACATAGTATGAAACCAGAAAGGTCCCACATATGTAACAAACTACCAACTGCACTTTTTTTGCTCTAGACTGTAAGAAGGAATCAAAGGCCACAACCACCTTCCCACTGTCATGTCACACAAGTGAGAAAAAAAGCCAGAAAACAAAAGCCCATGTGCGCCTAGCACAAGACCAACACAACAAAAACTGGGCATAAAAAAAAAGCAGCTTTTCTTTCAAGCAAGTGACCTGTACATATATCTGCAGTCCTCTGCTCCCTTTCCCTTGAAGAACTACTGGCTCAAGAATTTGAGTTTGATATGGAAAGTACTTAATTCTTCATTATAAAGAATGAAGCTTGAATCCTAGGGTAAAGCTATTAAAAAAAAGTTGGAAGAATTCTAACAGGGGAAAGCAAATCCAGTTTTGACTCCAATGAAAGTTCATTTCATAAGGCTGTGGTCATCTTTGTACAAATACCGTCACAAACGGCACTACAAGCTTCAGCATGACTGCTGCAAGGAGTAACAGGGCAGGGTTATTAGCACGATTTCTCAATTTGCATCAGCGGGAAAACCCACTGAAGGCCCATCTGTTCAACCACAACACCAGAGTAATCAATGTTCTCATGTCAATGAGTAAGCAGGCTTTTCTCATTCTCTCCATTCCCATAGCACAGTGTTTTGAATGAGGAGGGCACTGTCGTTTTTTTACTTAAAAAGAAACAGAAGTCAGGAACACTGGTCATTTTCAGACTTTTATTAAGAGGAAAAAATATATTTTCTATAGCAGCAGTCAAAAGCTAACAGTGGAAAAGCCACAGACGTGATGCACAGCCTATCATTAGAGACTCTTTATAAATAGATTCTTTGTTTATATTTGTTCTTTGAAGTAACTTGCAGAAATAATTTATTTTGCAGCTTTCCAGAACACAGTCACACCACAGACATCATCTAGAAGAGAAAGGAAAGGCAGCTTCACAAAACATGGATTTCCACTGGATATTGAGGGACAGTTCGACAATCAGCAAAAAAAACCCAGCAACAAACCCACAAAAACCAACCCCCACACTGCCCTACCACTAGAAATCTAAGTTGAAGTCCAGATCTATTCGAAGACAACAGAGGCAGAACCATACTCTACTGCTGAAGAACTACTCACAAAAGCTGTATACTGCCAGAAGGCTTCACCACCCTCACAAGGACAACAGTACTTACTCTAGTGTCAATGAGGATTACTTTGCCTTCCCTCCCATAAGGATGACGCCATCACGAGCAGTACTCTAGGCCTTCCAGTGGCACCAGCTGAGATGCCAGGGCACTTCAGAGGCAGAGGTCCTAAAGGCTATACTCACCACATTCACAGTCCTGCTCATCTCACTCATATCTTGAAGCCCAGAGCTCTCATACACTCTTTGTGAGCTTCAATTAGGTGCCCACAATTTTCTTCCCCCTTCTCAATGATGCTGCAAAAAAAAAAAAAAAAAAACAGATTTCCAAGGTTCAGCAACAAAACGTTAGCTTACTATTAGTCAAAGCCACAGAACTGACAAGCTGCTGGGGACAATCAAAAAACCCCATTAGGCTCCAGAGATCTTTTTGCCCATCCTGTCCAGGGTAGTGCTGTTTTGGAAAGTATAATACCATCTCAAAAAGGTGCCCAAGCCTGGAGTGGTGCACTTAAAACTCTGATGAGATGTGTAACAGAATTTCCTACTAACAGGCCAGTGTCTATTCTGGGCAAGTCTAGACGGGGATTTGTTATACAACACAAGGCTGTCGCATCACTTCATCAAGTATGCTGATCTCGTCAGCAACCAGTTTCAAATCATTCAGTATGGAAGCAACAAAATTTCTCCAGTAAGAGACCAGTTGGAATAGGTTGACCAGTAAATGACATTTTAGTCCAGCTTCAGTTGGTATTTAGGGAATCTGACGCAAAAAAACCTGTCCAGCTATTCTTAAAAAAATGGTTTACCACATATGATAACTTTTGATGCTACTCATCCATCCAAGTGTCTAATACATATTCAAATAGTGGCAAGAGCCTACCATCGTTGATATATCGTGTATACTGCAAAAGCAGATCAGACTCGCTCTTTGATTTGACTTGCAGAACGCTTCGGGTCCCCAGAGGTGGGGATTCCACCACACTGCAGAGTGCAGGTCACAGGTCTGATCAACCCTCATCTGCCAGATTATGCTACTCTTGCTGCCAAAGGAAGAAACTACCAAATTGTGAATAACTAAAATATCTTATTTTTTAATCATTTAAGTTTTATAAGTATGGACAGGTGTGCTGGCTGCCCAGGGCAACTCCATCTGACCCAGGACTTGCAGCCTACCACCCTTTTCTTAGAGGGCCCCGGACTCACCTTCACTCTACCACATAACCAGACACACACCCCTAACTTTGGCAGAAATACAGTGTCCAGTATTATGTCACCTACTGAACAACATCTGTACCACTTGTCAGGTAAAAAAAAGACAGTTTGGTTGCCTGACTAAAGTAATTTACTGTCATAGACAAAGGAACTCTATTTTGGGGGTGCACTTCATGCTATTTGATAGGTCCTATGATCGTGACTAAGCCTATAATTACAAATGCAGCTATACACATCACTGTCAAATTTTGCACCTCTGGGAGAAATGTCATCCTCTGACACCTGAAAAACAAAGTATTTTGTTTTATTTAAAAGAGAACAGCGTTTATAATCAATTAAACAGTAAAAATGTTACTACTTGCTGGTACTTGTTGCTTCAGTCAGTGAACAGTAGTGAAGATTTGTAAGCAGCATTAAAAGCTAATCTCTGAAACCTGTTTTAAACTAGGGCTATTAGATATTAATCTCGTCATTTCTAATTTATCCTTTTAAGATATTTTCTCTTCCTTCTCTGCACTCTCCCTCCTCTCTCTCCCACACCTCTTGCATGCTCCAGCACTCTCGGTCCGGGGTGGGGAGGGCTCACAAAACCACCCCGGCACGTTGGCAGGGACAGAAACTCCTAGAAGGTAGCAACGAGCGGGGCAGGGAGGGAAATCCACCGCGCCAGGCCGGAAGCGGGCGGAGGACTAGTTAAAACGCCCCAGCAGCTCGACGACGACGGGCCGAGCCTGCGAAGGGGAATACCCGCGCAAGAGCTGCCACCCGCCCCAGGGAGCTCGGGGCCACCAGAGGCCACCTCCGCCCTGAGGCGGGAGCCGCCGCCGGCGGTTGGGGCCCTCACCAGGCGTCCCGCGCTTTCTTGGTCTCGGGGCAGGCGCAGCAGGGCTTCAGCGGCTTCTTCTCTTCCCGCGCCTCCCCCGCGCCCTTGGTGTCGCAGCTGGCGGCAGCAACCGTCGACATGGCGGTCGGCTCCCCGGCAGCCACAGCCTGCGGGGGAGAACGGGGCGGAAGCGGCTGTCAGCGGCGGCGCCCCCCCTCCCCGAGCCAGCCCCGCCCCCGGCGCGCACCGCTACCTGCCTGCCCGGCAGCGAGAGCAGAGAGACCACCGCCACCCTCCTCCGCCACAGCGCTTCGCGGCCTTGAGGGCTCTGGAGGTTCCGGGTAACCTTCCCCGCCACCCGCCCCTTCCCGGCCCGTCTGCGCCTGCGGCCCCCGGCATGCTGGGAGATGTAGTTCGGAAGCCCTCCTTCCGCCTGCTCCCCCGCCTCTTCCCGCGCCTGCGTCTCCTCCCCGCGGCGGGTGCGCATGCGCCGCTGCCGGCTGCGCTTGTGGTTCCCTCACTTGTCGGTATTGACCGTTATCCCAGCGCGAGGGTGGAGGGTTTTAACACAAACGGATCCCCATTCTGTAATAATCAATCAACGTGTCGGAAGAGACATTTTCCGGGAACACTCGATATTTAACGAGCCAGAACGAGAAGGGAAAGAGGAGCGGGCAGGAGGGTGAAAACTGGTGTCAGCAGCTGAGAGGAGCTGCCACCCGCCACAGTCTTAGCAAGAGCAGCAACTGACAGAGAGGATTTCAGTTTTGCCAGGAACCGTGATCAGAAAGTTGTAGCCAGCTACCTAAAGCTCTTTTTTCCTACTCAAGCAGTGGAGAAAACAGGGGCTCAGTTCTTTATCGCAGTTGTGCACAGAAAACTGAAGATCTGTAGGAGTGAAGAACACGTGGCTATGTAGGTACTGCACATATGAGCATAGCCATCATCATTGGCAACATGAAATGTTGCTGTTTCATGGCTGGGGACCAGCCTGGCTGGTCCCTGTCATGGGCAATAAGGGAAAAGATGCAGAGCTGCTTTTCCATTGTAGTCTGCCCCAAGCCGGGCACCAACAGCCACTCTTGCCTTCCAGGAATCTGCTATATACTCGGCTATTTTGCCACAGTCAGCAGTCAGCTCTCTAAGGCAAACGCGTGCTACACCTGTGCCTGCAACCAGCCCTGATGATGAAGGGGTTATTTCTGCACACATACAGACTGGCAGGTACACTGCAGAGCAAAAGGATACCCCACACAGGTAACATGGGAAGGGCTGCACATCAGCGGATGTGACACTGCTGAGAGCTTGGAAGGGGAAAAGAATATGCCCACTGGGATGCAGCTGCTGTGCCTTTTAATGGGGTGTAGCAAGAGTCAAAGAAGAATTGGCAGCTTATAGCAGGTACTAAGGGGATCCAAAATTGTAGGAACGCTGACAAGAACATTTGGAGGGACAGAAAGCCTGTATTTTAGGTACCTAATTAATTTCTGATTTTTAGGGTGAGTTTTTTACACTTGGGGCAGATTATCCCGTACTTGTCAATCACAGAGGTATTTATTTTGGTCTGTGATGAAGAGTAAATAGCAGTAGCTCCTATAAAACAGGTTACACACTCTCAGTCTCAACAAAACGCAGGAGCTCAAAATATCTGCTAGCTGAAAGATGCAGATGAAAGATTGAAAAGGGTCCTGCCCTGTAAAGGGCATGAAATATCAAGCAACCCCATTGTTTTCAGGAGCCCTGGGCAAGACAGGGAATGATTTCATTATTTTCAGTATTCACCCTTCCAATAAGCCAGGCCAAAAGTGAGGTCATTCTCTGTTGAGAGATTTTGCTCTTTGTTTCTCCGGATCACCAAGCTGTATGCCAACACCACTGACTTGTGCTACCTGAATGAGTAAATGATAGGAGAGGGTTCTTTTTTGATTCCCTCATTCTCACAAAGAGAGACAACAAGTAGAAACCTGACTCTTCTCCAGAAGTCCAAAGCTCCTCATTTTCATCACATGGGTAGATGAGGCTCTCCTGTTTTCACCATCGAGGCACCTCTGGGGCAACCTGTCAGTGCGACTCCTTGAAACGCAGGCTCCTGAGAAGATTGCCTATGCATTGCCATCCTACCTCTGAAATGGTGTCATAGAATCATTAAGGTTGGAAAAGACCTCTAAGATCATCAAGTCCAACCGTCAACCCAACACCACCATGCCCACTAAACCATGTCCCTAAGCACCTCATCTACACGTCTTTTAAATACCTCCAGGGATGGTGACTCCACCACTTCTCTGGGCAGCCTGTTCCAATGTTTAACCACTCTTTCAGTAAAGAAATTTTTCCTAATGTCCAATCTAA
>JAYKAV010000389.1:859990-923191 GCA_035582835.1 Phoebastria nigripes | reverse complement strand
CTTTGAACAGCCAGCCCAGCACCGGCAGTCGGGGTGCCAGGAGGAGCTGTGCTTCAGCACCAACCACTTCTGAAGCAGCTTGAACCCCTTCATATGCTGCCAATATCTCTTTCTCAGTTGGAATATAGCGGGCCTCCGATCCTCTGTATCCCTGACTCCAAAACCCCAGGGGTCGACCTCAAGTCTCCCCTGGTGCTTTCTGCCAGAGGCTCCAGGTAGGGCCACTCTCCCTGGCTGTGGTGTAGAGCACATTTTTTACATCTTGTCCAGCCCGGACTGGCCCAAGGGCTACTGCCTGAACTATCTCCCATTTAATTTGTTTAAAGGCTTGTTGTTGCTCAGGGCCCCATTTGAAATCGTTCTTCTTCCTGGTCACTTGATAGAGAGGGCTTACGATCAGGCTGTAATCCGGAATATGCATTCTCCAAAAACCYRCAACGCCTAAGAAGGCTTGTGTTTCCTTTTTGCTAGTTGGTGGAGACATGGCTGTTTTTTTATTGATCACATCCATTGGGATGTGATGAYGCCCATCTTGCCATTTTATTCCTAAAAACTGGACCTCTTATGCAGGTCCCTTGACCTTACTTTGTTTTATGGCAAAACYGGCCTTCAGAAGGATTTGGACTATTCTCTTCCCTTTCTCAAAAACTTCTTCTGCTGTGTTGCCCCAAACGATGATGCCATCCATGTACTGCAGGTGTTCCGGAACCTCACCCTGTTCCAGTGTGGTGTGGATCAGCCCATGGCAAATGGTGGGGCTGTGTTTCCACCCCTGGGGCAGTCGATTCCAGGTGTACTGGACGCCCCTCCACGTGAAAGCAAACTGTGGCCTGCACTCTGCCGCCAAAGGGATTGAGAAGAACACATTAGCAATATCAATGGTGGCATACCACTTGGCTGCCTTTGACTCCGGTTCATATTGAAGTTCTAGTATGTCCGGCACGGCAGCACTCAACGGCAGCGTGACTTTGTTCAGGCCACGATAGTCCACTGTTAGTCTCCACTCTCCATTAGACTTTCTCACTGGCCATATGGGACTATTAAAGGGTGAGCGAGTCTTGCTGATCACTCCCTGGCTCTCCAGTCGACAGATCACCTTATGGATGGGAATCAGGGAGTCTTGGTTGGTGCGATATTGCCACCGATGCACCGTTGTGGTGGCAATCGGCACCTGTTGTTCTTCGACCCTCAGCAATCCCACAACAGAAGGGTCCTTTGAGAGGCCAGGCAAGGTAGACAGCTGTTTAATTTCCTTCGTCTCCAAGGCAGCTACACCAAAAGCCCACCAGTACCCTYTTGGGTCCTTGAAATACCCTCTCCTGAGGTAGTCTATGCCAAGGATGCACGGAGCCTCTGGGCCAGTCACAATGGGGTGCTTTTGCCACTCGTTCCCGGTTAGGCTCACTTCAGCCTCCAATACAGTCAGCTCTTGGGATCCCCCTGTYACTCCAGAAATACAAATGGGTTCTGCCCCTTTATAGCTTGATGGCATCAGGGTACACTGTGCACCGGTGTCCACGAGAGCCTTATACTCCTGTGGGTCTGATGTGCCAGGCCACCGAATCCACACAGTCCAGTAAACCCGGTTGTCCCTTTCCTCCACCTGGCTGGAGGCAGGGGCCCTCTGGTGGTCATTGTATTCGCTACCCACTTCTTGTAAGTACGAATCAGGAGTCCCTTTATTAGGATCGGAAGTGGAATCAGCCCTTCTGCTCTGTCTGGGGAACTGCCCACTGGAAACCGGAGCAGCAGTTTTCCTGGAAGAACCCCCTTTTGGGATTGTTCTTCCTTGCAGCTCACATACCCGTGCCTCTAGGGTTGAGGTAGATTTTCCATCCCGCTTCCTCATGTCTTCTCCGTGGTCACGCAGGTAAAACCACAGGGTGCCCCGGGCTGTGTATGCACGATATCTTCTCTCTTGAGCAGAGGGACGCTTACTCCTAAGAGCTGAGATACTGGCCCATGCAGGTGGGGAGTAGGACATATCCTCTTTGAGTTGCTGGACCTCCCGAAACAGTTTCTCCACAGCAGAGATGCAGGCCCGTAGGGAGGAGGAGAGACTTTCTTCATATTGCCAGAGTTGGCCAGCCAATTCATCCACCGTTTGTTCCTCTCCATCTTTGCAGGCCATTACTGCCAATGAGTTTGCATGCGACGCTGGTGCGCTCCGTACAAACTTCYGCCRCATGSGTCRGGTGCATTTGACTTCATCTGGATCTTTGGGTAACTGCTCGTTGTTCAGGTCATCATAAATCACCTCCAGCATGGCTAATTCCCTCAGGTACTGGATACCTCTCTCCATGGTGGTCCACTTGCCTGGGTGACATGTAACATCTTCCTTGAAGGGATACCTTTCCTTCACATTCACCTGTCGCCTCCAGAGGCTGAGGACTTGTGCCCCTTGCCCAATTGCTTTGTCAATGCCCCCTTCCCTAGAAAGGGATCCCAGCTGCTTGGCTTCCCTACCCTCTAAYTCCAGGCCACTGGCCCCATTATCCCAGCATCAGAGCAGCCAGGTGACAATGTGCTCGCCTGGAGGATGACTGAAATCTTTTCGCATATCTCGCAGCTCACTCAGAGATAGGGATCGGGTGGTTACCAACTCATTTACAGGTTCTGCCTCTTCCTCCTCCTGTTCTCGTGATGGCCCTGGTTCATTTTCATCCCTTACTAAGCGAGCTGACTTTCTTGTGTATTTTCTTTTTTGTATAGCGGCAACTGATACCGGCACAGGTTGGTACTCTGTTGCAGGGGGCGGAGTAGCTGCTGTGCCTGCCATGGGGGCTGGGGTAGCTGCAGGGCCCGTTGTTTTGTTGTCAGATCAGAGACCTTTTGTTCCCCTTGAGGGTTCTGAATAGTGTTAAACAGGGCTCGGTAGGCATGGGCCAGGCCCCAGCACATTGCAGTGATTTGTGTCTCCCTAGAATTGCCAGGGTGACAACATACTTTTTCCAAATATTCTACKAATTTTTCAGGATTYTGCACTTGTYCRGGGGTGAAGTTCCAAAACACWGGGGGTGCCCACTGTCCTAGGCATTTGCCCATGCTATCCCACACACCCTGCCACTTGTAACTTGTTAGAGTCCAGTCTGAGTTCGGACTCAGGAAAGGTTCGTAATGATCCCGGGAATGAGATTAAGGCACAAACGAGGCCAAATGTTACCAACCAGTCCGTTTTATTGTTCCAACCAGAGTCAAGCGATAGGAGAGATAGGAAGAGAAAAGTTAGGAGGAAACTAGGCAAGCGTTTAGGGAGATAAGCAGGGGACAGTCACCACCATGGATCCAGCGGTGTCCCATCGGTCCTCAGTCTTCAGTTCTTCGGTGGTGGGTGCACACTTTGGCTTGTCTCCATGGTCCTTTTATAGGGCGTCGTCCAGTTTGGCACATGCGCATATGTCTCACGCACTGTCCACACGCCCTAGGTCTTGCCTATCACACGGCCTTCGCGTGATCATTGGCGGGAAACTGCGTACCTTTTGGCGGGTAGCTGGCTCAGCTCGGCTAGTGGTCGGCATCCCGCTTTGGTGGTGCTCAACGGTCTATCACCATGGCGGGTTTGCCTGAATTCTCCTCTGTAGGCTGCAACATCGCCAGGTTCCATAACGTCGCCATGCCCCACCAGATTAGTATACATAAGCAAGCTTTGAGACAATTAGTTGACTTTTCAGTCCCTCACACCACCCCGTGGCTCAAAGGTTGCTGTTCTGACTCTTGGGTTGTCGTCTTCATGGTCCAAGGTGGTGGGAGAGAGGGAGAGAGGGAAAGAATAGTAAAGTAGGAAAAGAGCATTCATTCATACAATTTTTACAACTGAAGGTTTTGGTTGGTACACTGCACGAATACATTTAACTCCGTCTGGTGACGAGGGAATTACAAACTGCATATTGGTCACAACGCGCTGAATTAATTGTATTAAATATGGAATAATACAGGGCAAGAATAATAACATTGCTACACCACATAACAAATAAAACAAGATACGCTTCATCCATGGGGCACCGGGAAGCCACGAGAAGGGATCCAATTCCCAACCTTTCCAGGTTTGAACRGGGACATGGGCTAATTTCCTTATTCCAGAAGTTATATGTTTAACAACTTGACCGTTGTCATAAATTTTTAAGCAACAATTAGAATCATTTAATTTACCACAGACCCCCCCTTCCACAGCTAGCAGGTAATCGAGAACCATACGATGTTGAAATATGGCCATCTGCATTTGCGTGGCTTGGTCTGCCAATAAATCTAGGGCATGAGCAGTTTCACTAGTAATGATTTCTAAGACAGCCTGTAGTTGAATAATGCTGTTTAGGTTGTAAATAGGTTCCCGAGCACCGCTAATCACTTTGTTGGGGTTCCAGGTGGCAGGCCCATAGTGTTGGATAATTCGCTGAGGGGGCCATTCTTTCCCCACTTCTGGCTGCTTCCACCCGTTATAGTGGTATCAAGGGATCGTTTACTTCGTCTAAGATCATCATACAAATTGATACTAAAATTCTTGTCTTCACTTTCAGGGAGCAGGAAGAACAAGGGACGAATGACCCCAATATAACATGTTCCAGTCCAATTTGCTGGCAATAGTTTGTATGCGTATTGGCCACAGATCCAATAATGACCTTTCAGTGCCYGGGTGCCATTTTCAAATAGGCCTGTAGGGGTTTTTGGTAATTGGAAATATGTTGTATTATCTATTCCTAGGGGGTGAAACAGATTTTTAATTTTGTTGCGAGTTAGGCTTATTATTTCACACAACCAGGCACCAGTATTATTTTTCCAATTGCATTTAATGCTGGTGTTATAAGGCAAGGTATAGTTGTCAGTGATACCAGCGAGGTATATATCGTGTGGTTGACCGGAGACCAAAAAGAAGAAAATAGTCTCCGGTGTCCAGTCTCATTCACCCAGGCCCATCCCAGCCAATGAGGTACGAAGGACCCATTACTAGAGTTAAACAACATACAATATACCTGTGGCCCTGGCATCACAAATGGCGACTCATTTCTGGGTCGTGAGCAATCGACAGGCTTACAGCCATCAATGAGGCGATGGCTTCCATACGTATAGGTCCATTTACATTTGCTCTTCCCTACAAAGACACCACCCTCCTGTATTCAATTTAGGCAATATTCAACTTGAGATGGGTATTGAATTATGCAGGGCAATGAAATATCCCCCCCCGAATAGGTATCATCTTTGATTTCACTGTAGTTACTCACTAGCCATTCAGGGGGAAGGGGGATGGAGGTCCATGGCCATTTTTCTAGACCAAATGGCCCTCCACACACCCACCAGTTGGTGAGGTTAAATGTGTGGGCCACAGAGTAACCTAAAGCCACAAATTCATTTTCCCATTCTTGGTTGTCCTCTAGGGAGCCAAAGCTTCCCCAGGGACTATGGGTAAGGAAAATGGTCGCCCAAAACAATTTCTGCGATAATATGTGATACATCCTAAAGATATTAACAGACTAATAAACATTAATATTATACAAGGAATTAGGATCCACATGTGTTATCCCAACCCTTTTCCCTTCTTGAGTTTGTCAGCTTGATATGTCCGACATTTATCTGTAAAAGAAGAGAGGGAAAGTTTCTCGTTTCATCTGTGGAACCAGAAGCAGAGGTTTTTAGTATCAGAAAGATGGAATGATCCATCAGGTATTGATTTTATGTTCTTTCCCGCGGCCATCTTTCGCTTTCCAGGCATACTTATTCACCGGGGTTTCCAGTACCAGGGGTACGGCTCCTACGATGGGAATTTCCACTAAAACCGATTGGCCAGGAAAATGGCAAGGTTTTCCCAAGTGATCCGAATCTGTGGGAGCCGAGATTATGGTAGGGGCTTTTGGGCAAAATGCAGTTATTTTCAGACATCCGTTTACTCCCCCACCTATCATTCACATGGGTAACAGCATCCCATAGGCGCTCTGCCCACTTGGGCTCGTATGGTTTGAGGAAACGTTTGAGGAGGCCATTAGTTCTCTCCACTATCCCGTTGGCTTGTGGATCATAAGGGGTATGGAAAACCCACGCAATTCCTTCCCCGGCTGCCCAATCCTGGACAACTTTGGCAGTAAAGTGAGAGCCGTTGTCTGGTTGAATTGACTGTGGCTTTGGAAAGGTACTAAACCACCATTTCAAAGCCGTCACGGTATTTTCTCCAGTTGCTCGAGCAAATGCTTCTGCTTGAGCTAGTTCCGATATTATTTCTACTCCTATGAATATGTAGTGTTTCCCCTCCAATTTCCAAAAAGGAACAATATAATCTACTTGCCAAGTTTCCCAAAGCTCCTTCCCTTGTCTAAGGTGTAAGGGGGTTTCCTCCAAGGGGTGTCTGTCCAAGCGGCTGCGGCATTGGCCACAGGCTGAAATACAGGTTCGACAATTTTCTCGAGTAACTGGCCAGCCTCTGGCTTGAGCTTCCCAATAAAGATCTTTGGCTCTGGTATGTCCTCTTTTTAAGTGCAGCCATTCTAGGAGCTGCTCCCAATCTTCTATCACTGATTCGCTCTGCAGAGGGGCGAGTTGGCTTAATTCGTCGACTCTGTTATTCCACCGACTAGTTGGGGTTTCATCAATTTGATGGGAGGCTACCCAGGCTACAGCAAAATTTCCCTGTTTAGCAATGGCTAAAATGTCTTGCCATCTTTCTTTTTGCCACACTGGTATTTTGTTGACTTCCCATCCATTTTGCTCCCAAAAGGGAAGCCACTCTGTACATCCTTTAAAAACAGCAAAAGAGTCAGTATAGATATAAACCGGAGAGGTAGATTGGGCTTCGTGTTGAAAGACGCTCCATACGGCCATTAATTCCCCTACTTGTGCGCTGCCCTCTCCTTTAGTAACTATTTTTTGGTTAGTTCTTATTTGCAAAGCAACAGCACAGTATTTCGAAGTCTTGCTCTCTCGCTTAGCAGAGGCGTCAGTAAACCAGACATTTTGTAAATGTTCTGAAAATGGGGGGGCTACTTGTACAACAGAAGGGAGTGCATCATTCTCCCGGTCTGGGGTTACTTCTTCCTGAATAACTAAATTCTTGGCAGCGCCCTCAGATACTTTAAAGATATCACAATAATGTTCTATTTGTGTGTACCATTTTCGCACGGAAGCCCTTTGTGCCACCCCATCAGGGGGAGGTGTTCCAGCTAAAACAGCTTTGATTACTTTAAAAGGACCTCTAAGCACTATCGATTGCTGGCGAATAGTGCGTTCTGCTTCTTGTAAGGCCAGACTGAGCACAAACAGTCCCTTCTCCCATGCAGCATATCACTTCTCTGCATCCTTGACTGTGGGAATAAAACCCGATGGGTCGAATGGGTCCTTCAGGCCCCTTTTGCCAAAAATGTATAGACAACCCTGAATGGGCAAATCCCCATTCGATTTGAACTGGGTCGGTGGGGTGGTTTGGGCCAAGAGCTTGGTGGTTAGCCGCCTCAAGTACTAGAAGCTGCAAGGCTTCTTCGTGGATGGGAGTCCAGTCCCATGGTGCCCCCTTCCATAATAAATCATACAAAGGTCTGGCAATAATAGAAAAATCTGGGATGTGTTTTCTCCAAAATATAAGTATTCCCAACGCTCGTTGCAGCTCCCTTTTTGACTCAGGCCTTTTTATTTGACCCAGTGTGGAAAGGGTATGCTGCGGGATACATGTCATTCCTCCTTTCCACCAGATTCCTAAGAATTTGACTTCATTTGAAGGGGTCTGGATTTTCTCGGGCGGGATCTTTAACCCCGAATTTTCCAAATGAATGATAATATTGTCCTGTGTTTTTTGGACCCTCTCTATTTGATCCCCTCCTATGAGCACATCATCAATGTACTGGTAAATTTTAACCCCTTACTTTAATGGGATCAGTTCCAATTCTCGTGCTAATGCATGGTGGGCCAATGTGGGGGAGTGCTTGTATCCCTGAGGCAGCCGAGTAAAAGTAAATTGTTGCCCTTCCCAGGTAAAAATGAAACAGTCCTGGTCTTCAGACTGCAGACAGACCATAAAGAACATATCTTTGACATCAATAGTTGCCATAATTGGATGTGCTTGTTCTTGGATAGTGGCTATGAGTTTGGCAATGTGCGGCACAGCAGCCGTTAATGGGCCCGTATTTGCATTGAGTTTCCAGTAGTCCACTGTTAGCGTCCACTTGCCATTTGGTTTTCGGACCGGCCATACAGGGGAATTAAAGGGAGAGTGAGAGGAAACTATAACCCCCTGTTCTTTTAATTCTTCCAATACTGGGGTTATACCCTCCCGTGTCCCTAAGGGTAACGGATAGGGTTTGACATTTGTTAATTTTGAAGGGGGGAGCAAAGGCGCGGCCTGTAAGAGTCATATGTCTATCGGTGTGGCACCAAAAGACCAGCTTCCTCCCCTATCATCTGTCCGTACTCTACCCTTCAGGACGTCAAGTCCTAAGAGATTGAGCGGAAACAGCCCTATGACCATTGCCACTGGAGTTGTTACTTCTTCCCCTGGTAGCCGTAATTTGACCATGACCAATGCTTGTGCCTGAATGTTGCTGAACGCATCTGCCACAAGCAAATGTCGCTTGGACAGTGATACACTACTGCGTGCTGCATCCTCTGTTTTAATGGCYGAGATTTGGGCACCGGTATCCACTAGAAATGTTATGGGCACTTGTCTGGGTCCTATAAAGCAGGTGATTAATAAGTAGCCTCGATGGCTTATAGTGAGCTGCCTAACATATACCCATCCTTCGCTCCCTCGCTCACTATAAGGGGGCGAAGGGGCTGGTTTTCCGTCAACTTCTGGGAGGCGATCGAGTCAGATCAATTAGGGGTGGAGGTGCACTAGGGGGTGGAATTTCGGATGTTTCCACCCTAACCCCCAGATTTTCAGGCCATCCTAGGATTAGTTTTTCCAATTTGTCAGTTGGTAGTCCGTCCATTAGGTCTCGAGGGACACCCTTCCTCCATCCCATAGTCCACAAGCTATTTTGCCTGTTTGGTATGTCTCTTCGCCAGGGGGTTTGCAAGAGACACTCTCTTGTTGTTACTAGAGCGTGGGGGAGGCCTCGTTTCAGTACATCTTAAGCCTTTCAGGTCTGATTTTGTGGATGGGGCATTGACTGGGCCATACTTTCACCCATAATTGATTAATTCCTGAGCAACTTGCCCCCATGTCCACATTTTCAAATTCTGGGTTTTACGATCAGAGGTTGTCTGCCCTGTCAGAGCAGCTGTGACCCGTTCACCCTGAGACATTGCGTTGATTGTCCGCTGTAATTGTATGCCAATGGGTTTTAAGGACTCAGGGAGACCCCTTATCAAGGGAGTCATTCTTTCAGGGTCAACCAGTATCATCACTGGGGACTCCTGCCTGGGTCTGAGCTCGTGATCGTACATCATTTGCAAGCATGCTGCCTTTTGTACATTTTCCACTAATTGATTGACCGATCCCGTAATAGCGAGAGGGTCTCCCCGTTCCAAGGGATTGAGACCTCCAGCCCAATAGGCCGCCCTTTGGGTTAGGGACCAGGGAGCACGGTGGTCTCCAGTTGTTAAAAACACCCCAGGCCCCCAGTACCCCTCAGCCTCCTTTTCACTTAGTAGTATCTGATCCCCACCCGACAGCGACACTCTCCATACATACTCTGTCTCTGATTCCCTACGGGTGCGGCCAAACTCCTTCTTTAATTTGCCAGTTCTGTAGCAGTATATGGGACCTCTTTGGTAGTGATTTGAGGGAGTCATCTTGATCATCATCGTACGTAAATTCGGTTTTAACCAAGGGTCAGAGTGACCGGGGAGGCATTTCTACCTTGCTCAATCTCAATTTTGCTTCTTCCAGCTCTTTGCTGGGGTATATATTTTCTCTTGAGGCGAGAGCGGAGGGCGGTCTGTTGTTACGACTCTCGCCCATGAGAAGTTGTTCCTTAAGAGCGGATTGCAGATAATTTGCTTGGACTCTTTCCTGCTCTAATTGCCCCTTTAAGTTTTCTACTTGTTCTTGCAAGGACTGTACAAGGGCTTGCAGGGACTGTATGGTTTGAGACTCAGCACTGCGCTGCTGGTCCCTTGCGTTTACAGCCGTGACTAAGCTGGCACCTAAAACGGCGCATATAATTGATTTCCCTTTTCTGGCCTGAAGTCTGGCGTCCTGGTGTAGGGCGCTGATTCGGTCGGTAACACTTTGCAGATTATACCAATTGTCTCGTGCCCAATCGATACCAGGTACCGAAGGGTGTGCATTGTGTTTTTCCAAAAGATTGTACAGCATGTCCCCACCCGCAGGGATAGCATTATCATTGCTCATTTTCAATCAATGGGGGTGATCATCTCAGGGAGGTAACACACAAGTATTAATTTTACAAAGTTTCACCCCCTCTCGTCCCTGAGAGGTTCGCACGTAAATAGACCAAAAGTGAAAACGGGCCAGGAGGTGTAACACTCTCACTCCCCAGGATCCTGTCTGTCACGCCAAAGAATGTTAGAGTCCGGTCCGAGTGCAGGAAAGGTTTGTAATGATCCCGAGTGAGATTAAGGCACAAACAAGGCCAAATGTTACCAACCAGTCCGTTTTATTGTTCCAACCAGAGTCAAGCGATAGGAGAGATAGGAAAAGTTAGGAGGAAACTAGGCAAGCATTCAGGGAGATAAGCAGGGGACAGTCACCACCATGGATCCAGCGGTGTCCCATCGGTCCTCAGTCTTCAGTTCTTCGGTGGTGGGTGCACACTTYGGCTTGTCTCCATGGTCCTTTTATAGGGCGTCGTCCAGTTTGGCACATGCGCATATGTCTCACGCACTGTCCACATGCCCTAGGTCTCGCCTATCACACGGCCTTCGCGTGATCACTGGCGGGAAACTGCGTACCTTTTGGCGGGTAGCTGGCTCAGCTCGGCTAATGGTCAGCATCCCGCTTTGGTGGTGCTCAACGGTCTATCACCATGGCGGGTTTGCCTGAATTCTCCTCTGTAGGCTGCAACATTGCCAGGTTCCATAATGTTGCCGTGCCCCACCAGATTAGTATACATAAGCAAGCTTTGAGACAATTAGTTGACTTTTCAGTCCCTCACATAACTATCCAGCCTTGGGGCAGATCTCTGCATGATATTCTTAAATTGCTTATTCACCTTAGATAAAACCAAAACAGTATTCCCAAGAAATACCAATAGGTGTATCTTAACTACCCAGGGATGTTCAAGGTACTGACAAGTTGTTGTAACAAAGGAGAAAACATCATAGAGGAAGGTGCCATTCTGTATTTCCTCCATAAAAAGCTCCTCAGAGGAAAAGGTATAATTGCTAATTGTCTCCATGAGGTGGCACCCAAAGTACAGTAACGGCTTCAGTACAACACCCAGATACCAAATAATGCCCAATGCCAGCGTTTTAATAACAAATCTCCCCAGCAAAACATCACTAATCACTGCAGAGCACAGCAGACTGCAGAAACCAACACCAGTCTTTAACATGTCCAGCAAAAACAAGAGCATGATGCAGGTCAGATAAACTAATACTGTGACCAACAACTGTTAACAGATATAAATTCCTTAATACGCTCTAGTTAATCTGTTGTTATCTCAAACCCTTCGTGCCCCACGTTGGGCGCCAAAAAGGACTGTCGTGGTTTAACCCTGGCCAGCACCTAAACACCACGCAGCCACTCGCTCACCCCCCTCCTCCGGTGGGATGGGGGAGAGAATTGGGAGGGCACGAGTAGGAAAACTCACGGGCTGAGATAAACACAGTTTAATAATTGAAATAAAACGAAGTAGAACAGTAATAGTAACAGTGATAACAACAACAACAATAGAATATACAAAGCAGGTGATGCAAAATGCAACTGCTCACCACTTGCCGAACCGACGTGTTGCCTGATATGTGAGAGCCCGTCCTGGGATGCCAGAGCCCCCCCACACTTAGTTTTTATACTGAGCATGACATCACATGGTATGGAATACCCCATTGGCCAGCTGGGTCAACTGCCCCGGCTGTGCTCCCCCCGCCAGCTTCCCACGCACCTGGCAGGGCATGGGAGGCCGAAAAGGCCCCAGTGCAAGCACCACCCAGCAACACCCAAAACATCAATGGGCCATCAACGCTCCTATTATACCAAACCCAAAACACAGCAGACACCCCCCCAGCTACTGGGAAGAAAGTTAACTCTGTCCCAGCCGGAACCAGGACAGCATGCCATTTTGATGTCTGTGTCGGCAGCAAATCTGGCTTGTTTGAATCTATTCAGGTCTCTCTTGATCATGTTTTATGAAATGTGAAGCTCCACTATA
This sequence comes from Phoebastria nigripes, assembly GCA_035582835.1. Lineage (NCBI taxonomy): Eukaryota > Metazoa > Chordata > Aves > Procellariiformes > Diomedeidae > Phoebastria > Phoebastria nigripes. Next base: position 910,943 of record JAYKAV010000389.1, on the reverse strand, counting down.
GCAAATAGTTTAACATTCACAACAAACTGTGGGAGCTAACTGGAAGCCTGGAAGGAATCTAGTATTTACGAATACATGAGTCATTCCATTTTTGAGATGTCACTGATTGCAGCTGCATACTTCTATGTACTCACATCCCAGCATCTCACTCCTTTTAAATATTGCATCAAGACATAYGTTGTACAGTGCTGCAAGCTGCTTGTAAAGAGCCTGCAACACTACATATCTTCTGAATGCATTTAGAATTCCTACAGCTGTTACTCGCAAAGTTACAAAATGTAGAAAATTCAGTCACTCTTAAGCCATTTCTTTCACATCAGTGGTCAAGATAGACTTTGACTTTCATCACTTAATTCTCGCGCACTTGTTTTCTTCTGCTTTTCTAATTGTTGATCCAGGAGAATTTCTGAGTGAGTCCAATGAGCATTACTGGCACTTTCTGAAAGATCTTTAGAACCCTCATTCCCACCAAAAATCAATTGGACTTGGCTATCAAGTGCTTAAGGGTCAGATTTTAAAAAGCACTAGGGCATCTCCCTATGCAGGTGGAGGGATTCTCAAGAGAGGCTATTTACATTGACATCTTCCTAAATACATTATGTACATTATGGAGTACAATTATTTTTAAAAAAGTGATATGGGAACACAAGTCATCTACATGGCAGAAAATTTCATCTAAACCTTCAGCTCAAGCCCATATCCTGACTATTTTGCCCTGTTTTTCAATATGCTGTACAGTATGCTGTGCAGTATTTTCTCCAAGTACTGAGTGTCTTGTGTTGGTACTTACTCTGTATAACAAACACTAAATTTTACTCAAYGCATCCTGTTTGGACTGGCACATCTCATTAACTTCAACTACTCCAGTCCCTTATTTAAAACCCAGAATGGATACTTCCAGGTCTGATTCTCCTAGGGGTCCATCCAAAGACTTACTCAGGATCAATGAGGGGATATTTCCAGATCAACACACTAGATGCTGAGTTCCTATCGTGCTCTCACAGTTGATATGTCAAGACACCAGTGATGTGCTCTAGATCCTGTACTGTGTTCTGTTCAGTCTCCACCATTTGAGACTGGGAAGTGATGTGGGAAGGGCTACGTGGGTGCAGGCAAAGACTGAGGGGAAAGATAGGGGAACTTTCAAGACTGAAGAAAGCACAGGCTTTGTTTTCTTACACGAGGGAAGTGATACTTACGCATCCTTCCCCAATCTTTGAAAGGGCTCTGTTCAGCCCCCGTCCGATTCTAGCTTTCTTCTTCCCATGGCCTGAGTGTCCTGTCACTGCTGTCTCACCCTTTTATTTCTGGTAGGCCTCCCCCAGGCCCTTGGATGTGTGCTAGCCCACAGCGGACTTCCGTCCCATGATTGCAATTAAAGGATGATAAGTAAATATTTTTTTGGAAAGGTTTAATAGACAGGATTAAGATCATGTTGCACTAATTGTTGAAGAGGAAATAAGAGTGTAGTGTATGGAAGAGTTATACTGTATTATAATAACAAGCTGAAATGGGACTCCATAGCACTTCTGTCCAGCTATTTAACTTCCATGAAGAGAGTGGCTAAAATAGTCACAGAAAATCAAAAGTCCCTGATGCTCCCCCTTCAGATCAGGAAAGCACAACCATTCACTCCCTGGAAGAGTTTTCCAACTAGTTGGAAGACAGACTTGACCAGGCACCTTGGCAAACAATAGGAGAAAGAGCAAGGAGAGCAGAAATGCTGCAGACGTCAGCAAGGTCCTCCATTTCACAGTTTTTGACACATCAGATAAATACATACTACGTCTCCCTGCCCGCTGAACTGTTAAGCTACCCTGCGCTACTGTGGGCTTTAGTACAAACCATCCATCAAGCAGCCAGTAAAAATCTAGCTGCTGAACTCCTGAGCTTCTGGGTAGACAGATCTCCTTGGCTCAAGGAGACAACCTTCTCTCTACAGCCCTTGACATTCTTAGGGAGCCACCACCCCTCTTAGTCATGCCAGCCCCCTGCCCAGTCTGGGGGAGAGCAGAGTCGGGAAGCATGATCAATTGGCCCGTCCAGGATGGTCGTGGCTGGTGACAGCACCTTCCCTGCACCATCCCTGCAGGCTGAACAGGCACCACCAGTCAAGTGTTAGGGAGATCAGTACTTCAGTAGGGCCTCTCCTCAGGCTTGGCTGAGTAAAACAGGGCAATTCACACCTATCCTATCCAGACTATAAACAGGCTCCAAATGGCTTCTAGGATTGCCCTTTTTAAAAAAGAACTGTCCTCTCTCAGCTTAGCATGGAGCTGACAGAAATGGCTATCACCAGAACCAGAACTCAGTGGTGGCTGGAACCCCTTCCACTCCCTGAAACATCTCCCATCCTTCCTCAAGCTCCTTCTAGTTACAGCTGCCTCTTGCCTTCCTTCCCTCCATCCCCGCACTTGGACTCCCTTTTTCCAGTCAGTGAGTTTTCTCTCTTCCCCCCAGCTCAACAGGCAGCTACCAGCAAATACAGTTGTTAATTTATTTACTTTTTAAATAGACAAACAGATGATAAGGCTGGAGCCAAACCCTCATGAAAAGCAGATATGGAATCCGAACACAACCCAGCTATAAGCACATTTCTCATCCAAGTCTCCAGAAGCAAGTAGTAGTTGAATTGCTTTACGATACAAGCTCATCCCAACTTCTAAGCCAGAAATAAGGGATGAAATCCTGTCTGTTAAGTCAATGTAATATTCCCCTTCCATCAAATTGTTCCTCAGGTTGTTCTCTTACCTCTTGTGCTCTGACTAGGATGTAGCATCTCTCCTCTGCTGATTTAACCACTGATTGGGGCAGCAAGGAACAGAGGGAATCTAAGGTTTAATTTTGAAAAGAATTGTCTTAACACACTGGAACCTGAAAGCTGCAAGCTAACATTTTGGCATTGCCATTTATTGCTCTGAGTATTGCATGGGAGGAGTGAGAACACTAGGAATTCACTAGTTCCCTGAGGAGTTCAATCCAAGATCCTTTTCCTACTGAGTCGAGACAACAACATTCCTGACTTCAGCCCAGCAAATCATCCAAAAGTCATCCCTGTTCATTAAGAATCTCATCCAAAGCTCATCCAAGTGAAATTAAGTAAATGAATGTCCTTCAGAGGATGCCTGAAGTACTGGTAAACTTGAGGTTTTGTCACTAATTGGACTTCTCTGAACCATGGGCTGAAAATGTCCTTAATTCCACCTTCCTTTTTTTTTTTTTAGTGCTAATCAAAACCATTGCAGAAGTCTTTCAGCAGGCTTTGAAGTAAATCCTTTAACTGTGATCACAAAGTACTACTTCATTTTCTTTGAACTTTGACTTTTTAGACTATCCTCATCTGTAGATCGCTTTTAGTACAGGAAACATGCCAACAGTCATACTAAGAAAAGAAAAGCAAGAGAGAATAGGTCTCCTATAAAGGCTTTCATCTGTTTTTTCCATTTCAGTAGTTGTATCTCAAGACGCCTCTCTTAGCAGAGCTCTTAGTAAAAACAGCACAAAAGAAACCAAAGACTTCACCTTGGCGAAACTCCATTTACCACAATCAGTACTCCAAGGTCATTTTTACAAAAGATGTTACAAGTGAGATATTCCACAATGAATATAATGCCTTACTATAGCCAAAAGCCAGCAGAGAGACAAGGCCTAGCTCCACAAAACCAGATTTCACAGCATCTGTCTTCTCACATCTTTTTGAGACTTACCTCTGCTTCCTGCCGGGAATAGTGACCACATCTTTCTCCTCCACCTCCTTTCCTCACTCTCCTTCACCATCTCTTCTGATGGGCTGGGAGGAAGGCCCCCTTCTCCTGGATTAAAAACCTAGCAACCACATTGACTGCAGCCTTGTGCTGCTGCTTTCCTGCTCCTTCTGAATCACACATCTGGAAAGAGGTGTTTATTATACACAGTTAGTAAACCATGTGGAGATCTGACAAGGAATGGAAATTAGGGCTTACCTTGGATGGGTCCAAGGGCCAAATTCATTTTATATCATTTCACATTTAATGGAAGTGGTGAACGGGCACCACCCAGGTTAGAGACGGTGATGGACCATACATAGAGAAATTGTGACATCCTGTGGCAAGAATGGGAAATGGCACTCTAACGGTTACTAATTTTAAATGGATTACTTTAATTTTGGCATTTCCTGCCATCAAAGCCTCAGCAGTGCTTTTAATGCTATAACTTTGTTGCCTGTAACTTAGATTTTTTTAATAACTAGAAAAAAGCTGCCACAAAGCACCACATGCACCCAGCACAACAGTGCTGTCATTTGACAACTGCTAACAAACAGAGAGCAGAAGAGGACTATCTACATAATGAAGCTTAAAGCCAGATGGATGACACCTTGCCAGGGGTTTCACAGATCCTCGTGGATTGCAGGGGAAAAGTCACATTCAAGAAACCCAGTTCCCTCCCAGGCTTTGGAGGACAGAAGGAAGACAAGAGTAGAGAGACTCATCATCTGTTTAGCTCAACTTCTTTGCCTTCTCCCCCCGCCAGTCCTGCCTTTCCACACCTTTCCCCACTTTTTCAATTCATCATCTAGGTCTCCCATTTTCTTGTCCAGACCACTTCAGTTCCACTCTACTGGCTGCTCACCCTGTCGCTCCCTCCTCCCCCTGCACGCTGGTTCTCTACCACCCCACTCTCCTACTAGTTTTTCTTTGCTCAGCGAGCCATGTTTCTCCTCTAAAACCACACTTTCACATCCAACCCATCTTCTCTTTGTCCAGCTACTATTCCACTCTCAACTAATGCCTAATCCCACCCTCGTCTAAATTTTCCACTTCTGTCTGATTTTACAGTTCAAACACATCAGCAAGTCATCACAGCTGGATGTGATGAAGGCCATCAACAGAATAACAGTAATTCATCTTGCAGCAAATTACACCGTCTTATCTCAAGGTTAATGTGAGGTAAAATGCATTTGGCTCAGCCTCTTTCACGGGCAGCTAAACTAGAGCACTTTACCACAATTTTGCAACATACTAAGCATTGCCATAGAGTTAGTCCACTCAGTCACTGCACAGGAACTCACAAAGGTACGGACAGCTTACTCATACATCTGAGCACCTGGTGTCCCCTCAGAGCCAAGTGGCTATAAAAAAAATCATCAGATAGACAGCACCCCAGCTCAGCTACACAGTCTTGTTCTGGAAAAGCTATTACTGAAAAAAAAAACAAAAAAACAACACAACAACCCACCCTAACCCAAAAAATCATGCTACAGCCCGCAGCTCTGAGGAGAAAGCCCATCAGTCAAGTTCTTTGAAAACTGTTGCTAAGAAACAGGAATCTTTTTTGATTGCTTACAGTTTAGTTGCCTTCAGCTCACTTTTACCAGAGCAACAGGATGCATCCTTGATGTGGACAGACCTGCCAGGTAAGCTTTGAGTCCATTTTCCAAAGTGCTGGTCAGAGACAAGATTGCTAGAGTTTACTGCCTGGGATCAAACATTTTCTCAGAGCCTTTTCTGTTTTGGGATCTTTTTCTTTGGAAATGGCTGATCTGCATTAAAAAAAAAAAAAAAAAAAAAAAAAAAAAAAAGACCGATTCAGACCAAACCTCACCACTTTGCCATTTCAGTGTATTCCACAGCACACAGCAGTGTGACAGGGGCCCTGGCCAGGTTTCACTCCAGCTGCAGGTCCACAGGAATATGAAGACTTCAGGCAAAGAAAATTCAAGATAGTAATAATCAACACATCTTTCAACACTTGTAAGGCTGTTCACTGTCCACATCTGTAATTTACAGAGATTTCTCAGAAATGTTAGTTAAAAATAAGCCAATATTTGACACACACACACMCMCCCCCTAATCTAATCTAAGCAAGCTCCATGGACCTGAACCTTGAGCTTTTTAGCTCAGCCACATACACCTCTCACCTCCCATGAGCAATTACTAGTCTTCAGGCAGCTATGCAGTAAGCTGAAAACTTTTTATCTTTTATTTTCTGACAGGTTAGTTTTCAGCCACATTAGTCTCCTGAGATGGTTCCCCACATAGTCTTTCAGCTACCAACAGATCAGAGGCAGTGGGACAAGGGAGCTCATGGTGAGCAAAGGTGGCAACATCTTACATTTAATCCAATTTAATGTGGTTAAAGTTAATAGTGGGACTGCACCTTTTTGATCTTCCACAACTCCGGAGAGTACTCATCTGTTAGGCTATGCCCTGGAACTTTGTTGTACTCTGTCAATAACTCATGTAACTGTTCCATTGCTCCTTCTCTACCTGGTTTCCATCTGGTTCCTTCCCTCATCAGAAAAACAGAAGTCCAGGCCACCTGTATCCAGTCATCTCCAAAAACCTTGAAGTGGAAAAATGTGAGAGGGTGAAGCTGACAAAGAATAATTTTTTGGCCAACATACAGTTCACACACCTCATTACCTCAAGGCAGATGTCCAGCACGGAAAATTGCACGATGGAAATTATGAAGTTCTAATGAAATGAGATACAAAAAAGGAAAACTGAACTTGATTATGAGAAATGTTGGGCAACTCTATTAGCAAGTGACCTTTGCTGCCCCTGTCAATAATTATAAGGTATCACTTTGTAAAGCCCTTTAGTAAAATGAGGGCCTTTATAGCCTGCTGGGTATCTTTAGGGCATGGATCAATCCACTGTGGAAAGTAGTATCCTGCAGATGTCAGTCAGCAACAAAGCTGTAACAGCATTTCTTAGTTCAGACCCATATCCAAGTCATCAATTGACGCATTTTGATCAACTAGCCTAAGAAAGAAGTTGTTGCTTCAAACAAGTGATGGGCCTTTAAGAAAGTAAACCAGCAAAGTTGAATTAAATGCCTACGTGCAAATTGGCAGAGCCAAGGAATTTGGAACCATGGTCCCAACATTGCTCTCCTGTGATGAAGCACTGAGGGGCCAAAATTTTATGTCAGATGTGGCAAGCTGTGAAGAACTGAAGAATTGACACAGTTTTATACACAAAATAACTGACATGAGGGACCTGCTTCAAGATTATAGGCAGGGGAGAGGGCCCATTTGCAATTCCGCTTCTTTTTATGTCCTATTCCAAAAGTCTCGGCAGCATTGCTTCCAAATCCCCTTGGGCTGACAAAAGCATTGGCTCTTCCTCTTTAACAGCATGAAGAAGCTTCCAACTTCATTCCTCATAGATGATGGCCTCCTCCTTTCAAAAACAGCAATGCATCTTAGTAACAGCATAATGTTTATTTGTAATGCTTTGTGCACATCTCCCCACATGCTTTACAAATGCAAAAATACCTGCAGCCTCTCTGGGAAGTAGATACCAAGCCTATTTTCACCCCTTTATGGCAGCAGAAGTCCTAAGCAGTAACAAGCAGAGCCAGGAATAAGAATATCCAGGCTTGAATCCAGTCCCCAGCTGTAATTGCTAAACCAGTTTTCTTAAGCCCTGGGGTCCAGGGGAACTGGAGAGCATCACACAAAACAACTTGAGCAAGAGCTGTTGAAAGGCAAAAATACCTAGGCCCTGCCTCCCCCCCTCCAATCATTCCCTGTCCTCCTCAAACTACCGACAAGCCACCCCTACACCTGTTTCACAGCACAGCCCACGACATGGGCTCCTCGCGGCTCCTCACTTGGGAGCGAGAGGGGTCACCAGCGGGGAAGGGAGCGAAGCTGTTCCCGGGGCTGCCCTGCTGCCCCCCCCGCCCCAGGGGCGGTGGGGAACGATCAAAGACCTGTGTCCCCACCTTCCACGCCGGAGCAGGAGAGCGCTGGGCCCCCTCGCCACCTCAGCTTCCCACCCGCCCCACCGCCGCTATGCCCGAGGCTCCCCCCGCGCCCCGCCTGCTGCGGCACAAGATGGAGGCGGGCGGACCTCGCCGCCTCACAGGCCTTAGGACTCTCCAGAAAGCTGGGCCCGCGGGGGAGAGGCAAGCCCTGGCCACGGGGATTTGAAGGAAGCAGCGGCAGCATGCCGGAGGCGGCAGGGGAAAACCCGAGGGCCGGGGCTATCCCAGCGGAAAGACCCGAGAAGCCGCTGCCGGGGAAGTGAAGCTCCTCTCCCCCGCAGTACTGTCCCGCCGTAGGAGGCGTGGCATTCCCCGGCCCCGCCCGCCGGCGGTCGCCATGGGAACGGCAGCCGGAGGCACCATGAGCCGTACAGTGACCGGCACGGTGCGGGCTCCGCTGCTCGGGGACGGCCGCCGCGGCCAAATGGCTCCCGGCCGGACCTTCGACTGCCTCTACGGTACCGGGCCCGGCCGGGAGGGGCAACGTCCTCCCCGCGCCCCCTACCCCGCCTGCAGCCCGCGGGGCGAGGGGACCGGTGCGGCCAGGCCCGACACCCTCCGCGGGGAGGGTGGCCGCGTCCAGCGGGGCCGGCCGGGCCCGGGGCGGGGAGTTAGGTGCTGGGGAGGACGGTGTGCGGGTCGTGAAGCCGTTGGGCTGCCCGAGCAGGCCTCCCGCCTCCCCCGGGCCTCCCCTGCCGGCCGGCCGCCCGCCGTGCAAGACGAGGTGCGCGGCCAGAGCTGACCGAGGGGCTTGTCACTGAGCGACCGGCAGCTAGCTAAGCGGGGAAAGCAGGTTTGGAGCCGGGAAGATAGGTTCCGCCCCAGGAGGAGGGCAGAGCCACACAGTGGTAACGGGTTAGGGTTGGCAGCAGTAACGAAGTTATCAGGAGCGAGGAGAGGCTTGGGACTATGAAACATTTGCGAGCTGGAGGAAAGCCAGCACTAGGTCTATATCCCAGAGGGAAGCATCATGTACAGTAGGATATTTCCACTGATTACCATTGTACCATGCTTTCTTTTTTCTGTTTCATGTCTTTATTTTCTATTTAAGTTGGCAGTGCTTCCAAAGAAAGTAGATTTTTCTTCAGTCATGTGCATGTTCCACAGAACAGCTCTGAGGCTCATTTGTGTGATGGTGGAATTTCTTTGATACGGAGACATGTATTTCAGGTTTTTTCTTTCCTAGTTTGTTTTATACTCTCTTATGGACAGACTTTTAAAGAGGGAAGTGGAGGCTGATAATTCATGCTGATTCCTCAAGTATGTAACTAGTTCCATTTGTTCACTTATCTTTCAGACCCTCTGTACACACTATCAAGCAAGAAGGACCATTCAAAGTCAAATATCCATGTTCAACTTGTCGGTGATAAAGTGGTAAGTGTTGGCCAAAGATAGCTCACATGTGCACCTTTTATTTCTGTGTGTATGCATACRCATGGGTAGAAATTCTGTCTCAGTTCTAAGCTGCTCCCTTAAAACAGCAAAATACAAAGCAAAGGAAGCAGTTTTATCTAAAACAAGACTTAACACAGGGAGTAACCATGATTGCTGGCCTAGGGTGACTCTGTAGCGGCAGCCTAGAAATGCCCAGTTTCATGTCCYGAGTAATTTCCTAAATTGTATTTTTGATAGAATATCTCCAAATGCTATTAACAGTAGCTTGTATATGTTATTAAGATCTAATAAAAGAACTGGACAGTTGTTGGGCTGTTGTTCAAGCAGAGCTGTTAAAATGTGTTATTTCACATGGTGCCTCCTCACTTACCTTGGGATATACTTACACTACAGCTCAAGGTAGCATACTTAGACAGTTTAAAATTAACTAGGTAGCAACAACTAAGCAGCCTGTAAAGATTGCAAACCCATCCTGATTCTTCATACTAGGTTAGCATAATTTAACTTCCTAGCTAAGCCCTTAGCTAGTTAGCCCATGCTTAGCTCCCTACTGTATTTGCTCCCCTGCTATCAGTATTCACCCTAGCTAGTTTAAAACCAGCTAGGGCATGTCTGTGGGAGTTGCAGTCACACCTTTAGACAGCAGTGATTGATGGCTGGACAGGCTGCATATAGGTAGAATGCCAAAGGAAAACAGACTTGGTACAACTGCACAATGAATTGGATTTTAAACAAAGAGTCTTCCTGAAGCTATGCACTTGACTGAACCTACAAGGCAGATATTCTGAACTCTGAAACTCCATTGCTGTAGAGCGAGGAGAAAATCCCTGAGCAGCTTTCCGACAATGGAATCAAGAAACATTTTTTTGAAGAATGTTTCTGGATGTCTCTTACCCCATTATCTCAGACTCTTCCGTATATCTACATGAAAAAAATGCGTGTTTGTCTGCCTCTCTGTAGAGAGACATACACATGGAGCTGGAAACATTGYCTGTCATCACAGAGATCCTTGCAACAATATGGCTGTGTTAACACCTCAGGTCAGACAAAGTAAGCAGGCATRCTGTCCCTAATGTCACGTCATAGGTGTAATGTTGCGGATGGGTATGGTGACAGACTCTGACTTTCATAAAACATGTTTTAAGCATATGAATCAGCAAGTGCATAATGATCAATACAAAACAATATGACTTTGAATTCTTAGTCTATAGCATCACAAAATGAGGTGGACAGGGGTTGTGATAATACTGGTTTATAGGGTTTTCCAAACTCTCGAAAGTTGAATACCCTTTGAAGAGAAATGAAACAAAAATGCAGTCTCATGCACAGCAAGCAGCTGCTTATAGTAGGGTGCCTGGATCTTCATCATCTGACACTCTCTTACACTCTGGTGAGTTAGYGTACTTGAAATGTCACCACTACCCTATATGCATCTGAGTTAGCACCCACTGAAATGAAAGGGGCGATTCACAATTCAAATCTGATTTCAGGCTTTACAGAAGCTCAAGCCAATTTAGCTACATCACTTATACTTGAGTCACGATTGCAAAGATTTATTGGCAACCATAAATTTAGAGATTTAAGGCATATCTACCCAGGGAAATTAGTGCTTAGAAGGAAGGGTGTGGATTTTTAATGTGATCATTTTTGTGTGCTAACTCCTGTTGAGATATTTTTAACACATGCTAAAATTGTTACATTATAAAATAATGTAACTTTACTCTGTAAGTGGAATATGTTACTTCATTTCTAGAGCACATGAAATAGGAGGGAATTACATGGGGTAATGTGCTACAAGTTCACGTTACTGCACATTCACAGTTACTGCACACTAACTTCTTTATGTAACGAACCGTTAGACCCTTCGATTTTAAGTCTAAGTTTAGACACTGGAAAACAGCCAGAAGACATATCTGTGCATCTGCTGCTAGTCTGGTATGCTCCACATCTTGAGAAGTACCATCTAATCAGCTGACATCATCAGCATATGTATGCCGCCTTCTTTCCCCATCCCAAATGTGCAGTCCTGTAAATCGCAGCAAGCTGAAATTCTGATCTCTTTAATGCTATTTGAAATCACTAAATTACTGCCTCTCTTCTTTGTGTCCATACAAACATTAGGTAAAGGCACCAATGTTCAGAAGTATGTTTAGTAGCTTGATCCGTTTCTCAGGCTACAGTCTGTGCTTGGAGGGCAAAGATCCAGTGCCTCCATTTATTGACCAAAGATGGAGAGGGAGAGCTCAGCAGCGCCTGGAGGCTCTTCAGCAGCTTGCTGCGTAAGTGTTCTATGGTTGGATAATTTAAAACATACATACAAACAAATCAACAAAAACCCATGCACGCTGAAGTGGAGRTGCCTGCAATTTGCTCCTACTTATATTTCCCTTGAAATTAAGAGATTGCAGCTGTTGTGGAGTATGGTTGCCCATCTGTTTCTTACAGGGTGGATGTTGCACATTCCTTCATCCCTGTGCTATCTGCTTTGCAGCGGTTGCTGGGAAAGAGAAGAGAGTTATTTCAATCTCTTATAGATCAGATAAGTTATGAAGACTTCAGTGATTCATATGTGTTACTTCAGTGGGAGCTGTTTCCTTTTAGTCCCGTGCAGTTGCAGCTGGTTAGATTGCTTTTGCTGCTCATTCAAGGGCCTGAGCCACGGCACCACATTTTTAGTGCAGGGGTTTCTTAGTTGAACTTTCTCCTGGCATCACAATTTGGGCTTCTGATGCATGTTTAAAAAATATTTAARAAAACGTTTATGTGTTTTGCCACACCATGCATTTTTTGGAGTCCTCTTGTAGCTGTATTCAAGACTGCAGGCATCAGCCTAGGTAGTTGTTTTCAGAGGTTTTTGCTGCATTAACAAGCTAACTTTAGACCATGGGCTTTTCATATGATGCATGCTCTGGGGTTGCTGTTAACTGAGTTCTACCATGTGCCAGACAGTAATCAAAGATGTTTAAGACAGTAATCAAAGATGTTTAAGAGTGATACAGCGGATTGCACACCTGGTTTTGTTCATTTTCAAAAGCATATTCTTCTCATTTCCACAATAAAATAAGAATTTTGGAGCCTTTTTTTCCTTCTTATTTTCAGCAGTTCAAACTGTCCTCAGCACATGAAAGCCTCACTGGCKTCTTATATTTTTCCTGATATTCTGTAACAAGAACTTATTTGATGCCTGCGCTGCTTTAAAATTGATTTACATTTCAACAACATGTATTTGCAAAGAGTCTTGCAATTAACAAAAAATGAGAAATACATCCCCTCTGTTTCAACCTGCATTGATTGACAGTGTTGCTGATACAGAAGATAGAATATTTCCCAGCTGTCTTTTCAGTAGTTGCATTGCCTCTGCAAGGTTACCAGGAATAAATTCTCATTTATTTCAGCAAAGTCAGCAAATATAAGTCAAGGACATGCAAAAGGCAGGATCTGTGGAATAAAAGGGGCTATTTCGCTGGGTTCCCATTGTGCCTATAACTATACCATAATAGGATGAACAGCTTATGCTAATAAAGTTAGATCACAAGAATAAGTGCCCACCTGTGCTGAATGAAACGCAAATCCATCTGGATGGAGCAACAGTCTGATATGTAAAGAGTCAGCTAGTGGAACTAGCCATCAGCTCAATTAACTCATTTGAATTACGAACACAACTTCACAATAATAGGTTGATTAGTGCTGATGCACTGCATCTCGAAACCTTCCCCTCTCTTTTGTTATGTGATATGACTGAAAGTACTCGGAAGAGATGACTTTAAACTTACCTTTGCAGTAAATTGTATGTCACAGGAGGTTAGTGAAGCATCTCTCTATAGGGTTTGCTGCAGTGGGTAGCCATACTGTGGCTCCCCGAGTTCCACAGTGCAGCTCACAGGGCTTAGATGGGGCCTTTGAAGACAACAGATCTCAGCATGCAAGCCTTTGTTTTGATCCCAGCTGTCAAGCAATGTTACATATTATTAACCATATCTCTGTAAATATGCCTCTGTATTTAAAATCAGACAGCAGCAACCAGATCCAGYACCCACAATCCCATACATCTGAGGTCAGGATTCTTACAAGTTGCCAAAAATGGTCTTATGAAAAACATGACCTTCAGGACTTGCCATATATATTGCTTAAGGAAATGACTTACCTTAATGGCATGACATGGGCTGTTTTTTTTTTTTAAAGAACTTCTGTTTCTTGTCTTGTCCACAGTAAGACTGGAGTATAAAGTGGTTGTGAAATCAAATAGCAATCCTGATGCGTAGCTTTCAAAGGACTCAGTTATACCCATTCTCTCGCTGACTGCCTTAATGAGGTGTACCTCATGGTCTTCCAAAGCTTTAAAATAAAGAAAACCCTCCAAGACATTATAGTGAAAAATTTAAACAGTCTGCCTACTTTAAATTCAAAGGGGGGGRAAAAATGAAGAAAGAATGTTCTTGCAAAAGATAGGCTTGTTCCAGCATAGGTTTTGAAACATTCATATGGTCAGCCTAATTCTTCTCCTCTATTGGAGAATTCAAATTGAAATTGCTGATTCTAAAATTTTCCACATTTGCTCAAAATCTCTTTAGCTATTTTTGAAAGGTAGAAAGTGGTAGTCTTCTCCTTTGTTCCTTATACTCCTTCACACATATTTTCTGTTATGGAAAGTTTTTCACTCTTAAGGAAATGAGCTTGCTCGCCCCACTCCCAATAAAAGTAGTTTACTTTACAAGGTCAAGCATTTACAAGTGGCCAATTCTTTTCATGACAAGCACATAAGAAAGTYTTATTAAAGGCAGCAAATGACCATTTCTTGCCCACACATAGTGGGGAATATACATAAAGTGTCAAACTGTCTTGCTACGTATATAAGTATGAAAAAAGCAAAATATAATTGCTTGTATAAGTATGGGGATTTTGTGGACTTCGTAGTGTGTATGTTTGATAGTGCAACCAGAGAAGTAGAGAAGGAAAAACAAAAAAAAGCAYAAGAAAAAAAGATCAGAACTGCTCTGAATGTACTTCTTAAATGATAGTAACGAATCCTGTATTTTGGCTTTTAGAGCTCAACCTTCTCTTCACATACCTCAAATTGTGTATGAAGATCCTGAAGTTAGTGGAAGGAATCGCTACAAATATTTTGCACGGTAAGGAATGAACTGATTTGAAACAGAGTTCAGAAGCTTGCTTTTGTGCAGTTTAAAGAGCACCTAAATATATGCCAGAGCCTTTTTTTTTTTTTTGTCTTTTCTGTTGGTTCTTTGATCACTGCTACAGAAAATCTAAATAGTAACCAAATCTTAAATCACAAGGGCTTTTAAAATTCACACTATGCCAGAATTTTCAGGTAATGAGTTACCATATAAGCAAATGTACCAGGCATTCTGTACTTAATAATTATTTGTAGAAAGCTTTGGGCTGTAGATCCTCCTACACAAAGGCAGAAGATGCTCATGAAGCCATTGTGGTTCTCCAGACTCCTGGAAAGGTGCCKTCTTAAGGAGGAACCTTTTAACTCCCAGTTTCTGCCAAGAGCAAAGGGAATCCTTGATTAACTTTTCATCAGTGTCCTCTACTGCAGGATGACTATGCTCCTTCCAGAATGACACTGCAGGTCAGCAATGGACTCAAGATCTGAACCAACAGCTAGTGTACAAACATTCTCAACTTAGTCACATATACTTTGAATTACATTCACTATTATAGTCAGCAGCTATTGGCCAATATGTCCACTTTAAGTATAAAAAAATCACTAGGTTTAATAAAYTGAACTCCTATAAATTGGAGTATAGGAGTATAGTATATTCCTCAATAAATTGGCTCCTTTAACAACAACAAAAAAGGACAAAGATGACATTATCTTCTGTAATTTGAAATTAAGATTTAAAGTCTCTCAAAGGCTAAGGGAAATTGATAGTGAACTGCAATATGCAAACTATAAGAATGCCTAAGAAGGAATTATTAGTATGTCGTTGAGCCCATATCACTTTCAAGATACTTCATAAAATACTGCAAAAAAGGAAACAATCAAATTAGATAAGTCCAAAACAGCTTACCTTACCAACTGATTGTAGGAATTCATTTCAGGATTTCAAGAAGTTATTAAATCTCTCAAAAGCTCAAAGTGAAAAAAGTAAACTAATTAGTGAAACATACACAAAATGTTGTGAGCACACTCAAAACTAACTTCTTTTAATTATTGTCTTGTTTGCCATTCCACTTTCTGCTTTGACAGAAGAATAATACTCAATCCTACTGGTGAAACTTCCTCTGTTACTCCTTAGCTATGAAAGAATTATTTAAYATTCAGGCACAATTCTTAAACATGCAACTACAGAACCTGCGTTGTGGAAAATCAGTGTAACTCCACTGAAATCAGTGGACTGCAGTTTTTCTAACCCATAATGATCTTTTAAGCTCATGATTGTTGTCTTACATCTGCATTCTCTCTTTTCAGACCTCTCATCCCTTCTAATAAGCTGCTTCCACTAAATGTTGCTTACGCAATGGCAAAGTAAGTAGTGAGTTCTGGAACATTACTGTTGTAATGGGTCACATCTCACCAGAAAAAGATTGGGTAACTGTTTAGCTGGTTACCAGTATTTTTCATAATGAACCAGCAGGAAAAACTTGTTAAGAGGTAAGGGTTTATTCACCATTGAGAATTCCTGAGGAAGCAGGTGACTGGCTGTTTCAGAATTTGCTTGCAGTATATAAGTAGTGCTTTGTGGGTAAAGGACATGTGCCTCAAGTGTGTTATGATTACGAGGCCTGAAACAGAAAGCCAAGTGTCTCTGAATCCTAGAAGAGATACCGATGCAAAGAAGATTSTCCAATACAGCAATATTGTTGGAAAATGTTCTGATATTTTATTACAATCTCTGTGATAGTTGCAATACTGTTAGTGGTGTAGAGCATCCATGAAGTAGTCTAATGTGGTTTTCAGTGGGGATCAAATTTTGAGAGGACATAAGAAGATTCARTTCCTAGTAGAGTCAATGGAAGTTGCACATGCTTACATCAGAACTGAATTTTTGTTCTGGAATTGTTGGAATGACAAACACGTAAGCTAAATTGAAGCAGTCCTACTTCATTTTACATTCAACCATTAGTTACTTTTTGTGCCCGTTGAAAGGAATGCTTTAGAATGGATACACAGGGAAGATTTGCATGTAGTAACTTGTGAGARCTGAAACCAGAAGATTTCTGGATTGTTTACTTAAGGAGGGAGGTTTCAGAGGGCTCAGTGTAGCCTCAGTCTGCTTTTACTAAAGATAATGGAGTTAACATCAATGGGAGCAATGTTAAGATAAAACAAAACAGTGTTATTTGGATATCCTACYTTTGACTTAGTGTGGTGTTTCTGTTTTGTTTTTTTTAATGAATGTGACAAATGTTCTTCTATCTTGCATCTCTTTTTAGGACAGAATCCTATGTCCATTCAGCTATGAGAGACAGCAAGRTCTTTGGTCCCAAGTTACAAACTTTGGGCACACAGACAGATTACAGGGATGGTGAAGCCCAGACGGATCCCTATTCCCCTGAATATGTAGTTCCTAGTGGCTCAGTCCCTGAACTTCTGACACTTGCTACACTCACTTGGGGTGAGTTGAGAAATCAAGATAAATGATAATAATCATGTCGCCTCTTTAGCAGGAGGTGGTTTTTTTTCAATATCAGGTTTCAAGTCTATTGCCAGCTTTGGCAGCCCTTTATTGTCTTCCTTTGGGGCACATTATTTTATCTATTTCTAAAATAGTTATGATATTTTCCTACTTAATAGTGCTGTTCTGGGCCATTTCATAAAGAGTTTTGAGCTCATTCAATATAAAAAKGTCGTATGTTTTACAAATATGAACTAGGAGCAGTTTTTCCATTTACCTACTGTTCTTCAGGTGTTCTGAGTTAAACATCAGTAAAAAACCAGTACGAACACTGCTGCCCCAGAATATACCTGTGATCCTCATCTCCCAGTGTCCCACCTGCAATAAAGATGGACACCGGACATTCCAAAGAAAGTGCTCATTCTCAGAAAGTGTCTTCTTGGARAAGTTTTTCCTCCTCTGCAGCCTGCAGTAGAGGAATGAAGTGCTAGTGTTAATGTCAACTAAGCTATAGCAACTGCAGGCCCTACCATTCCTCATACTGTAGAATTTTACTGGCCTTAGAAGTATTTACTTCTGGCTATTGACACTTCTGCTTGTGTTTAACATATGGGCTTGTGCCCATCCAGCCCTCTAATACTTTTTGGTGGTGGTTATTTGCTGGATTCACCATTCTCCTAAAGAGCTACTGCTTCTTGTCCCTGTAAGGTCGGGGGCTACCAGCAGGACTAGCCGAGGTGGAGATGATTGAACGTGCCCGGGAAAAACGTGCATGGGAAGCAACTCTTCCAGCCATGGACAATGCCTCACAGATCACGAAGAGGAGGAAAATGATGGATGATATGGAGAGGAAAGAGTGGGCCTTTAGAGAACAGGAAATAGAAAAGTAGGAGTCCAATTATACTCTTCATTTCTTTTAATTATAGAATAGAGAAGGAACAAGAAGGTTTAGGGGACTGGCTGAAGGGTACAAGCCTTTTATTTCTGTGAAAATCCCCTGATTCTGGGAAGGGATATTTTTGTTAAATTTAGTATAAGAGACTGCTACCACAATACTCTCTTCACCAGTGCTAAACTCACTTTTTAAAATGAAAGATTAAATATGAGATATGCAATATGAACTATGTGTAAAGTAGTCAGTTGGTCAGTAGGATTTGATGATGACAGCATTGCACAGAACACTGCAGAGTACAGTAGGTCATACCTGGTCTTTTTATTTCCTTGCAGGTTGCAGGAGGTTCGACTGGAAGTCTTAAAGAAGCTGCTGCAGAGGCGAGAGGAGAATCAGAATGAGCTGGATGCCAAGCGCTTGGATGACCACTGGCAAAATCATCAGAAGGCTAAGGAAGAGAAAATAAAAAAGATTCAGCATGACTGTGCACTGAGTAAGTTTGAAAGACAGGGAGAGAGCAGTATGAGACTTAGTTTTCAGACAAGCCATTTCTAGTTTCACAAGGTTGCAGTCTTCATTCAAGATGAAACAGGTTGCATCCACAGTATAGATATGCATGGCCAGCATTTGTTCTGGTCAAACAGGTCATGTTTTTATATTAACTAGCAAAAGCTCTTGTGAATTTCCAAAGATACGGCTTTTTTAGAACTATTTGTATGCAGAACCTTCTCGCATTTGTATTTCCTTTTCAGTGCTCAGGAAACTGATAGCTAAGAGGAAGAATGTGACGGGGAAGCCGGAGAGACGAGATATCATCAAAGACTATACTGACTTTGCATCACAAACATACGCTCCCTTGTCTAGAATTGGTTATTTCCCAGACAACCATTCTGAACGCTATGTGGTAAAAAACTTCTATCTTAACACCTTTGCAGGTAAGGCATTTTGGAAGACTTGGTTTGTATGAGATATTTACTTAAAACATTAACAAAACTCAAATTTCTCTCCCCACTCCATTACTTAATCGCTGTTTGTATTTCTTAGGACTGTGTGAACTGGAAGCATCTCTCCCAGATTCTGTCACCCAGGTCAAGATTAAAGCTCCAAAACCTAAGTACAGTACCACTAAGACTGGATTTATTAAAAGATCAGCAAGGCTAGAGGTGGAGCTGGCACAAGTTCACCAGGTATGGAGCTGTATCCAGCAGCACGTCAGTTCCTCTAAGATTTGAACTGCTCAGAAATGCAATTGGGAAGACACGTGTAAGCTTTCTCCCAATTTCCTGTGCTAAATTCATATTTTCTATAAGACAACTTCAAGGACAGAATGGATCAAACATTCAGACTGTTGTAGGCATGACCAGTACTGCTCTGGAACTCAGTCTGTCAGTACTCTCTCTCCCTAATATGTGTGCTTCTGCTCCAACCCTATAGAAAACAAGCATAGCTGCTTCTGTCTTCCTACAGGTCAGGTATTTGGATCGCAACATATTATGTCAGTTAGAAATTCTCTCCTRCCATTTGCACATTCTCATTTCTCCTTTGCTTTTATAATGCACAAGTGGCAAGCCTACTGGTTACGCTGTCAAACTACTAATAATTAAATAAACCAAATCTGGATTCATATTCTAAAAATTATGTACATTTTTTAAAATGTACATTTTAAGTACATATTGTAAAAACACCTGCAGCAAAGCATGATTAAAATGACCCCACTCATAAAATCGGATCAGAACGGTGGATGCACATCACTGTTATTCCCTAACAACAGCATCTGATTTGCAGACATGCTAATAGTGTTTTGCATGTCTTAATTTATCACAACTGTTCATGCAGATGAGGTGGCCGTATATGCAATTAACCACTGAGGAAAAAAGTGCCTCATTTGCATCTACAATCACAGTATTTGTAAATTACATGTACTTTTAAGTACACTTCTTATGATGTTGTTGAGGGTTACCTTTTTTTAAAATCAGGCATATTCTTGGCTGGCTGCTGTATCTCTGAAAAATACTGAATTTCATTTGTAAAGCTTGGCAACTTTCACTTACGCTTTATTTAGTGAAGAAATATTTCATAATTGGAAATTATGTGTATAGCTTTCTTGTTTTAGTGTAATTTAATAATACTCTCAATGCAGACAGTAACTTTCTACTAATGAATTTTAAATTGAAATCTTGTTCTGAAAAATCAATCATATTATCTCAAATTTAAATTCCACTGGATCTTGTAAAAGATGAAACATTGCATCTGATTTTTATTCAGAAGGAAAATTTTCAAAGAAAACCTTGAGTGCTACAGGAATTGTTCAAGAACTAAGGACATTAATTCACTACAGTTTTAGAGAAAAAGACACAGCAATATTGAAGAGGTTTGAGTTTGGGTGCTTTTTGYATAAAATTAAAGTAGTGACTATGTATAATCTGGATCATAACACAGTTCTCATAGGCAGCAGAACGTTAGCCCAAGCTTTCAGAGCTGAATTCCAATTACAGCAATTGTATTCTGTTTGTTCAAAATACTTCTCATGGTTTGAAAGACTACAGTGGCGTGTCTAAACTGTAGTCACGGAGAAGTATGCCCTAATGCTGGCTGCTCACACAACAATGTCTCTTCAAAGAAAAATTGGTGGCCAAAGGGAGATGGAATGCAGAACAAAAGCAGACAATTCTGCATATTTTCTTTCTTAAATCAATGTAATGTAGATCACTTGGTCTACATTGATTTATACCAACTGAGGGGCTAACATAACTAATACTCATTTCCCCACCACAAAAAGGCAAAATGTATATTATTTTAAATCACAAAGCATTTCCTTTGCAGGCAAAGATGATAAATCCAGTATGCAAAGTTTAACTGCTGCTTTTAGATATACAGAAGTAGACACCAGACTGGTTGGTCCAGACAAGCAGAAAGTACCGACACTGTGAAACACCCAGACTGCCTCAGCCACCATTGGATTTAAACAAACTTTCTGTTCAGAGCAACAAGAAATTACTGCCATAATTAGCGCTTGAGCTCTGTGGTGCTGTTACTGGTCATTTCTCCCATCAGAAGCTTTTGCTTCTTAAGTTTGGTGGCTATAGCACGTTCTGGCTTAGCAGGGCCTCTCTGACAGGTCCACCTCATAAGCTACTGGACCTGTCAAGAACAGGGCRGTAAAGGGTGCAGAATACTTGAGTTAACAGAATTTAGCACTTGAGAGGACAGTTGTCTGACCACTTGGCATAAGCAGTCCCAATTGTGCCAAGAACCTCCATCACACACAGTATGAAAAGAGGTTTAAAGCATGCAATTAGGGATCATCTTAGAAAGGCACTGTGTTGCTTTGGATTGTTTCTATAGCTGAGCAGCTAGACCAGTTTTGTCTTCAAAAGCCTCTTTTTAGTGCTTTTCTAGCACACTTAATCTATAAATTTTCTCCCATAATCCTAGAAATAAAGCAGAATGCTAGAAAATTCAGAGAGTACAGAGTGATCTAGCTCTAGAATGAGTTTCTTTAATTTTCCATGGATAATCTGTGGAAGGAGGTGGCAAATAGAGGAGGAATGCTAGATTTTGGCCTCAGAAGTAACTAATTTTAATAAAGGAAGTTTCCAAGGCTTGCTTCTCTGGCCAAACAAGTGGCAAGATGGACTAGTCCTCCTCATTATGTGCCTCTTGGTTTGCCATATTGAGGGTTTTCCTAAACTTAAAGCTTGTAAGAAGGGATAAGCAATTATCCATGGAACTACAAAAAGGATCTCTTGTTCTCTTGAGAATAAGAACAGCTTCTTCTAAACTTGAAACTAAGCCAAAAATAAGTGATTTTAGAAGCAGACTTTTTGAGTCCATCCTGAAACCTTTTGCAGGAGTATTATGTACACTCAGTATTCTTTGAATAATTCTCTAAAATAAGAGAACATGACAGAAACAGGAGTGACCCAGGATTTACAGTAAAAACAACAGTCTGTATCTCAAGCCAGATCTGTAAAAGCACAAGGAAAGCTAGTTCCTAGCCAGYGCAGATGACAGTGCTTTAAGGAATGTAAATGAGCCATTATATAGACAGCCTTGTGTGAAATTCCAAGGCATTAAGGAGATAGCATACTGATATAGCTAATTACTATAGGAAAGAAATGCAACTAGGTAACTGAATACACCAAGGAACGGAGGAGCTGCTAGAAGAAATCCCAGTGCAGAACAATGCATGACTTTAGGCTGACCCTGTATGCTCTGGTGACTCAAGAGGGGTGAAGTGTCAGGTAGTTTCAAAGTGCTGGATCAAGATGATGTCAGAACAAAGAATCTCTCACCTCAGCATTAAGTGCAACTCTCATCACGTCTGTTTTCCTTTATCCGGTTGCTGGAAGGAGGTGGAGAAGTAGGGGGGCCAAGAATGTCTCTGGAGAAAATCTCTGCCAACTTCAAAGCGTAGGAAAACCTGTTCAAGCAGTTATTTCATCAAGAAYAGATCTCCAATACCGTGTTAGTTGGCTCATGCTCAGACAAGCTCTAGGAGCTATTATGTCAGTCTTGATCAGCCAAGATGCAGTAGCCATGCTGCATTGCAAAGTAGGTAGTCAGTMCATCCTTGATGATCTCACCTTCTTCATTCGTGGGCAAAAAGGAAGAAAGAGAAACATGACTGTATACTCTGTGCTGTACATGAAAATAAAATATACCTAGTGTCCTGTGAAAAGGAGAGGATCACAGAGAAGATAAGGAATCTAAAGAATGATTTCTTTGAACGGAGAGTTGTTTCTCAAGCCACTATCCTGTCAAGAGTTCTGCTTCTATCAGAAGCTAGCAAAGAAGCTAAAGTGTATGGCCAAAAGCATGGGTGCCATTTGTTGTTCACTGCATTTTCCAGGAAAATGAAAAGAAGATGAATTGGGTGGTCCTTCACTGTCCAATCCAACCAGATTATACCATGACTCTGAACCTACTACCTGAAAAAAGTAATGTAGTCTATCTCAGAAAAATTAGAGTGTGATATGTAGGCTGTACACTTGAAGTATGTTGTTCACAAATTTAGCACTTTTTTCTTTTTAAAGAAAGTATCCTACAGCAATTCTCGGGCCCTGGTCTCCCTATTTCGAAACATGGTAACTTGTTAAGTTAGGCAGAACCAGTTAATGCGAAAAACACATTTTCTTTTTCTTTTCTTACATTAAAGTCTTAAAATAACTTAAAACCTCAGATTAGAGAAAGCAAATGGTAAGCATTTTTGACTTAGTAAAGACAGCAAAGCAGGCACTAGACTGTGCTGACATGAAAACGTAAAACTACTTCTGGGAACTGCAGTATTTCTCAAATCTATATTAATAGGAACTCCCTCTTGTCAGAAGTGCTCATAGATTTTTCTGTCTTTAAAAGTTGTTATTCTGGTTGTATTTTGTTATTCTGCTTAGCAAGAAATATTTTTGGAGGCTAAAGTTTTATTAGAAAAATTCTTATGAATACAACATTGTACAAATAAACATAGGAGCCATTGTTTTAAAAAGAATCACAATTACAGCCGCTTTTTTCTTTCCATTTCCCCCCCATCATGCAAAACACCTTATAAATCATAGCAAGCACTGTTATAATCTTCATGCCAAAGAGCTCTAAGGTCATCAAATACAAGAAACAGTTCAGAAAATCTCTCAATGTTTTTGAGCTATAACCATTTCACATGGCTTATAAGCAGTTTATAGGCTTTGATTCTTGCATTATTAACATGGTCCATTTCAGAAGTTTTCAATAATAAAGCATTTTATCCCCTCCACCTAGAAATCTCTCTCCTTTTCTGCAGCAATTAATTATCCTGGCCTGAAAAGTCAGATCTAATATGCAAGAAGAGTTTTGTACAATGACCACTGGAGTTTCAAAACTTCATTAATTTCACAATTAAATTCTGTGCAAGTGCCATCAATTTCCTGTTACTGGAGAGAGAAATTCAGCATGGGATTTTTTTCTTAGGTTTTTCTTTGGTTTCCCTCCCTAGTGAAATACCGTATTTGAACATTTGAAAGAGAGCGAGTGAGAAAAGAAAAAGGCACACTTTTCCTTGCTGGAATATGTATGTTCTTTCAGTAATAAAGACTACAGATCCAACCCATACAGTAGTAGGATTACAATTTTGAAGGAGTTTTAAATGTACATACTCTCTTCCCTTTTCTTTGCGAGCCAAAGTGTGATGTCCYACAGCAGGCAAGCGTTGCCGTGCAGTTGGAAATGATTATCTGAATATCTTGTTCAAAGTAGCTTGTGATGGGAAGTTGGCAGGACTTTGGTTCTCTAAACAGTTTGAAAATATCTTGAAAGAGTTGAGGCCGTGGTGGCATTTCCACTCCTAGACTGCTTTGGCTGACAAGGTTTGGCATCTGCCACCAAACAGCTGCAAGCAAGATAAAACCCACTCTTAATGGGCTTGTGGATTTTCTTGGTAGAAGGAAGTTCTCAGGCAAGTTAGTTTCCCTTTTGCCCTTAGTCCACTGTACAGTTGGTGGGTGCCACTGGGCTGCTGGGCAGTTGGAGATGAGCAGAGGAGAGTTTCAAAACATACTTTGCAAGGAAGGGGTCCTGGGTCATTCAGTTCAATCCTGCGCAGTAACAGTGTATCATACAAAGACAGTTCACTAAGGAAGGGCCACAGAACAGTGACAATACACTCTTCAGGTGACCGCCTTCATAAAATCTCCTGACCGCATAACATTTCTAACCCACAGTAACAAGCATTATACCTATAGGTAAAAGCAAAGAGTTATAACCATTCTGTAGTGATATGTAAACTGTAATTAAATTGTGATATTCCTGCCCATTTTTCATGTTTGGAAAGAATCTTACCTCTATCATATAGGAAAATGATTAATGTTTTTGTCATTGCATAAGGAAAGTAACACACGCAACTGCCTCTGCTTGCCTATGGGTCAGTGTTTAATTGGTTCAATGAGATTCCTTTTTTAAAATTAAAAAAATAAATCTGAAATATGCTTTTACTTAAGAATGTATTGTATTAGAGATTAAGTTCATACCAATTTTAGATTAATTTTAGGTGACTCACCCTATGCAATTGCTGGTGACTTACTCGTAAAGATAGTAAAATAACTCTCGCTTCTTTCTTACATATGATTTTGAATTTCCCATTAGTATCTTCTGACCAACCAATAGCCTCATCTACTGACCATATTCAGTTTTTCAGTTGATGTGCAGTAAGAAATAGAAGCCACAAGCCTGCAAAGTGCAAAATACTTTCAGCTCCCTGTAGTCAGTGTGATCAGCAACAGTCAGCATCTAGAGGACYGGCCTTACGGTGTTGTTCTATCTAGCCCAGTTCTGATTAAATTGTATGTCTATTCCAGGCACTACAGGAGAAGAAGAATAAAGTCAAGGAGCAGAAGAAGCCCCTCCGTTTCCTTGAAAAAGTAGAAAAGCCTCTTCCTCGGCCACCCACTCCAATCCTGGAAAAACCATCAATTGTACGTGGGCTGGTTTTAGCACTTTTTTTTTCTGGTGATCCGTGATTGTTTCCTACACGGTTGTTTAAAGGAATGCCCAGAGAAAGAAAGAAGTGAGCTTTATCTTTTTTGTGTGTATTCATGTTAGAAATAGCCATCACTATTTCTTAAGACTCTCTTAGTCTCTCTTTATTCTATAAAGATACTAGCAGCCAAAGAATTGAAAATCTTTTACAATATCTGTTGGCCAAATCCTTAACTAAACTTTATTTTATAAAGACATGAGTTAGTAGACATGTTATTCCCTTGTTCTTGGGGAACAAAAAGGCAGAATCATATTATTATTCAGTGTCTTCCAACCTTCTGATCTGACAACACTATCGTAATCCAGCGGAGCAATTAAGTTTAGTCCCATTGAAGTCAGTGAGACTTTGGGTGCTTAGCACTGAGTATGCACTTCATTAATTTGCTGGAGTGAAGCTCTTGTCATCATGCAGGATGCAGTCTTTGATGAGCTTGCTCCAGTTCACAGAAAATGATTCTTCTGCAGAGACTGAAAGAGCAGTAATGATGTGCCATGGGGGATGTGATATGCTGTAGGAAAAAACAACTTTTTAGGGGAGCTGCAACTTCTTTTCCTTTCCTGAAGTAACGTACTTAAGAGGTGGTTGCCCCAGTGGATTGCTTTGTCGGCTTATTAACACCATTTTCATGATGTAGTAAGAATCAGACACAAGTACCATTTAAACTTGTGAATTTAGAAGTGTCACACAACCATGCAAGTGAGAAAGTCTTATTAGATCATCCATGCTGTCTTCCTTTGTGCAGTGTGATGTCCTATGTTTTATACAGTCTATTTTAAGATGACTGAAACAAGAATATCTCCTTGGGAAGAGTTTTCCACAGCTTTACTAACTCCTAGGTATTAGATATTGTATTGCAGTGGTAGATTTACACTATTTAGATTTACCAGTTTAGCAGTTTTTTCAGTACTTCCAGGTAACATGGAAGGAGATCAGAAAGATTTATCCCCCAGTTGTAGTCGTTCTTGAGCATGTTTACAGATTATAGATTTTTTTCAAGAGTTCCAATACAATAGAATTCCACCTAAATGAATTCTGTCAACATTTGGTTTATTTTTAAGTATCTTTATGTGTGAACACATAAAAGAGTGGAGCTCTCCAGTGAAGCTCCATCTGTAAAATCAGGCCACTTCAGCCACTGAAGAGCAGCAGTAACATCTCCTGCCTTGCAGAATCCAAGTAAGGTTTCTCCTACCAGCTGGCTGCAAGGAGCACTGAAAGCAAGGCTCTTCTCTGTTGTTAATGCTTCTCTTCCTGCCATCCACAGATACAAATACCAACTGCTAAGTGCACCAGCCTCTTCCCACTGGAGTTGAGGATCTCAAAAGGAAAGTATGCCAGTGACAGGCTGGTGACATGGACCACAAAGGACATAAAAGAAAGTGTAGGGAACGGAGGCACTACTGCAGGCCTTCTCAACTCCTCTTCCCCAGTCATTTCTTATGTGCTTACTATCCACAACAAGCTCGCAGAGTGCCTCTGAATTCCTTCACTGGTTTATCGCTTTCTCCCAGCCCCCTCTAGTTTTCGGCCTGCTCCTAGATCCTTCTATATCCTTAATTCCTTTTTTTTTCTTTTCCTGCAGGGCATGATAGGCTTTCCATCTCCCCTCACTCTTTCCTGCTGGTCTGTAGCAGGCAGATGGAGAAGCTGATGATTACCCTTGCTAAGGCATCATTTGCAGCACTGAATGATACAAGTACAGAAAATTGCATCCCACAAAAATTTAAACCAAATCCTAGTTTAAATCAAACCAAGCAGTTTGGCTCACCTGTCCAGTATATGTGCCATCTCCATTTCCAAAACTCTGTCCTGAAGGGTTTTCACACTGTAGCCAGGTGATGTGGTACAGTTTAGCTCTCTAACTGGACTGGAAATTCATCCCCTCTTTCCAGAGAAAAAGAACATACCAACTCATAAGGCCTTTGCCTAGTTCTGCTTTGCTCCTCCTGGGTGGTGGTGTGGAAAGGCAGGAATACTTCCTTTTGCTTTTGGAAAACTTAATCTGCAACACCTAAGAAAAAACAGATACTAAGATTCAA
This sequence comes from Phoebastria nigripes, assembly GCA_035582835.1. Taxonomy (NCBI): domain Eukaryota; kingdom Metazoa; phylum Chordata; class Aves; order Procellariiformes; family Diomedeidae; genus Phoebastria; species Phoebastria nigripes. Next base: position 883,772 of record JAYKAV010000389.1, on the reverse strand, counting down.
GCCCACACCACTTCTCTCATCCCACACTCTTCCCTGTTTTTCCGGCACTTCTAAAATACCACATTTCAATGCAGACCTCACAGGCTCTTTATTAAAAAAACTTCCTTGCAATTTTTAGATTTCTTTTTATCTTTCCCAGGCACCCAATGGGCTTCTTCCTTCTGCTACTGTCAACTCCAGACAAGAAGACCCCTCAGCAAGAAAAAGTGCTGCCAGTTGTGCTTCCTCTAGTTAAAATAAACCATTTTGGTTTTTTTCTCCTATGGTCATGTTCCCTTTCCTACTACACTCCATCATTCTTCCAAGTTGGTATCAGTCACACAATGCTAGGCCAATAAAATTCTCAAAGAGACAAATCACAATATAATGTAATTATTAATTTTACTTCCAAACTATCACTTTCTGAGTTTTAAATTTACTGAGTTACTCCGATAAAGGTCACCACTGGAATAAATATCAAAAGAAAAATTGTGTATGTTCTCTTTTAATTTAATCCCTTTATTTATGGTTAACAGCTCTCTTGCACTTCCTTCAATAATAATTCTGTTGCCTTAGTGTCTTGACCTGTTAAATTCATGTAGCTGATGCTCATTTTGCAAACTCAGTTTCAGTCAAGCTACAAACAGCACTTCCAATGCATACAGTCATTTTCTCCATCAACATCTCCTTACCATTAGATACTCCTCTCTACAGACCCTCTAAAATGTTTCATAGAATCTAGTTATACAGCCTTTCTCCCTCATCTCTTGTAAAACATGGAAGTACATATTATTCTGACTCACCTTCCTTTCCCTAGRAATTAGAAGAATGGTGTTCAGAAACAACTGAGAAAAAGCTGGATATGAGTTAGACTTTTTGATAATTAGATGGATAATCTATAGAAATCTCAGTCTCCAAAGAAATAATTAATTATTGTGTGGATATTTGTTGTGTTCCGGCAGGAGGAAGAGGAAACAGAACTGGCAGTGATCTGTCTGCAGAAGTTGCTCCGAGGCAGGGCTATTCAGAACATGGTATTCTGCGTCTTTTTCTTTATGTCTCTCTTCAGAATGATGGGAATGATTGAAGGTGTGTTTGCAATCTTTCTTCCACAGCACTAATCAAGGATAACGAGGCTTCTGCAGCATATTCTCCTGTATGTTCGCTGAAGTCCTTGAAGGCTGAAGTCTTTGCTCTCCAGCCCAAATTTCTTCCAGGAACTTCTAGGTTCCTACACATGTCTGTGAATGTCTCCCTGTTCCTGCCATCCCCTATACTCAGCTGTTTAATTAGATGCTTCATAGCAGAATTACTGAAATGGCAAATTCTAGACTAGATCTGGACCGAGTACATTTTGCCTTGATTATGCCAAGATGTCAGGCAAAAGAAACTTCCTGCATCCCAGCGGGGCAGCTTGTATTTCATACCATCTTTCCAGTTTCCTGTGATGGTGAGGTAAACATTAGATGAGGAGCAGTTGAAACATACCACCGTGATTTCCAGCAGGTATAGGACCCATCATTCTGCTTTCAGTGGAGTAGAAGTGGGTCTAGGTAAAAATTAATTGAGTAGCCATGCCTCATGGGCTTTATATTAAGCAAGTCTGTCACTTTTGATCAGACCAGTCCAGAGGGTTTGTTTGCATGCCTGTTGCTTCTTTCTGGATCATTGGTATTCTCTCTTGCACTAATTGTTTAATGTTTGTGAAGTGTTCTCATGTGGGACCCCGACCTGAGCTTTAGCAAACAATACAATACTGTGAAAGTGGCTTGAGGTGGAATATAGACTTCCCAAGTCTTCTCCACTTCTGTGGTGATCTATGAGAAGGATGTTTGATGCCATTGCAGGACTGTTAACCTTCACACCGTGAAATGTCCCATCATTTTTAGGAATCTCCTTCCAGCTACTACTGGATCAGAAATATCTGACTCAGTTGGACAACGATGTGAGCAGGGTTGAGTGATCCTTTGTTGCTCTTGGAAGTCCTGTTGGAAGAGAGGGGGAATGAAAAGAAGACAGTGTCAGGCAAGGGGTGGGCCACATCATAACCCCTTAACAGGGCCAGCACCAGTTTCAATAACCAATTTATTGCTTTGAGCTGTTCCTGGACTCCCTCAAAACGAAGGTCAGAGAACAGTAGATGTTGAAACAGGAGACATCTAACCTAGGACTGAGGAAAAGGGGCAATGCTCACACTGGGAAGCTTTGACATTGAGGCTGGTATAACAGAATCCAGAAGGATATATCCCTTTTTGCTTGACATTGGTGTTGCTTTTCTGCATTCCAGTGGTTTGAGTTCTGGGTGAAGCCAAACAGAATTAAAAAAAAAAATTATTATGTTATAGTAAAGTAGCRATGGATCATCTATAGTCCACAGCAGAAGGTCTCAACTTTCTTCTTCCATGCAGAAGGGTTTAGGCAAGATTTACTTGACAGCGGTAGTGTTTGCCTAAATGCGGCCACAAATTTCTTACAGAGAACTAGGTCTTGGAAACAGCTGACCCGGCAACTTGGAGAAGAAGGGTGTGCTCTGCTGGCAAAACATGTTGATCTACATTCTGCATTTAATATGCTTGGTTGTTTAACTTTATTTTAAAGATGTTTGAAGGGAAGGAGAAGTGGCTGGATCTGATCCGAGAGCTGCGCACCACTCATGCACTCCAGGAGGATGGACAGCTGCTTTTGAAGGCAGAGGAGCAAATGACACTGGCCCTACAGCAAGAGCATGACTTGCAAATGCACAAGGTTTGCCTGTATAGATGGGAAGGCTGATTCACGACACTGTCCTGACCGGGCACTCTGTGCTTGCTGTACCACCAATGCTCTCGCATTTCATTTCTTTATGTTTTCTACTATCCACAGCACAGAAAGCACCCCAAGTAACAAAAATGCTCTCCTAGCACAGGCCAAGCATTGAATGCCTGAGGGGCTAAAATTGCTCTCACTGCTGTGGGGGGTCTGGGGAATCTCAGAAACAGACTGAGGCGCTGTGACCACAGCTGCTACGCAGGCTGCACTTGCTTTGTTTGCAGACAGAGCACTTACTTATATTTACAGGGCTTTGAACAAACTGCACTGTCACACAAACCTCAGTTTTCCCACATTTCAATCCATTTGACTGGTGCTGTGACCTGGCGTCACAATACATGCTTGTCACTCATATCTGTCAGATGTTTTACTGAATGTGTGTTACTGCTCTGTCATTTCCCTGTTCCTTTTCTAGCTTGGCACCCCCTCAGGCTCCTCCTCAGGCATAAAACATCACAAAAGAAGCCAAAGCGGGCTTACTTTGTAAATCTTGCTGGGCTCGAGATTTCTAGGACCTTAGCAATGGTGTCACTTTATTGTTCTTGCCACTGTTATGGAGAGCAGAGAAATTTTGGGCTCCATCCTCTGCCAAGGATCTAGTGAGAGCTGGGGATGCAAATTCCCATCCTATCTCCTTCCATGGCCACAACCTTCCAGAGCAAAGTGAATCAAATGACAGATGTTGTTCTGAAATGGATCATAAAGAAATTTAGTCCAGACTTCACTGCATCTCAGATATACAGTATCTATCTCCCACATTCCTGCAGATTTTCCTATAGTTTTTACTACTCCTGTTTTTTCAGTGACCATCTGTGAGGCAATTCTGCAGGTTCCAGATTATAACAACAGCATCCGCTGGCTGGCTGGCCTGGCAGAGATGAAGCCAGACCACTGCTTCCCGCTGGGTGGGCAGCAACAAAATTTTCCCTCAGATCTCAGTAAAAATTGAACTGGGTGACTGTGTTTTACTGTTTATCATTTCCAGATGCTCCCTCGTAGACAGGGAGGCCAGGTGTGGAATGCAGGAATGCAGAATTTTTCTACTGAGGAATTAAGAGAAAAATAAAAGCCTTAGGCATTAGGAACTTGAAATGCTCCTTCTCTTCTGGAAGCTCAGGTGAGAGTGAAGAAGAGAGCAGTTCAGACACCATAATGACATTCATAGAGAAGGAGAGAGAGCAAATGGTAAAGATGCTGACCTCTGATCTCAGAATTTCCTTTTGGGAGAGCCACTATCCCCCTCTGCTGGTATCTCTCTCCTCTACCCTTGCATTTTTTTCCACTATGTCTCTGAAGGCACACAGTCCAAGGCTCAGGTCTTCAAACATTTTGAACTTTAAAACTCTYTGGAATGCATGTGCAGGAGTTTTCTCTGTGTGTGGCTATTTTAGAAAGTCACTGATGACTCACAGTTCTTTAGTTTTTGGTGGTCATTGTTTTTTTCAGGTTTTTGACCTTTCCAGTATAAAAAGAGGTATTTTTCAAGAAATGCTTTCTGCAGAAAGAAGATGGAAACTCCAGATAAAATGGTCAAAGATGAGGGGTTGAAAATTTCCAACCTGGTATATAACAAATGTCTGAGACAAGAATGTTTCTGCGTTGTTTTCCTCCATTTCACACTGGTTTTAGACACAGCACCTGGAGCAATAAAGAGAAAGCAGCATATTAGTTCCATATTATCCCTCCCTGTGGGCTGCTGCAGTTACTGCATTGCCGTCCTCCATCTTAAAACCCATGGGCTAAGCACTGTCACTTCTAGATGTGTGCAACACTGACAATCCCACTTTCTTTGAAACACTGCATGAGCAAATGGCACAGCAGTATAAGACAGCTGATTTATTACTACTTGTCTGGGATATTTCAGCTCCATTTCGACTTTTACGTTCAGGTCTACTCTGTTATCGCTTGTTTATTCCGACAGAGACATAGCATCCCAGCTAGCTCCAGAGATTCCCTCCTGCCAAGGACTGTGGCTTCATAGTCCATACTGGAGATAATGAACTTACCATAGATCTTGTCCCTTTCTGAAGTGCAATCACACATACCCAACCCATAAAACATGATGTGCTTGGAGCAAGGAGTTAATGGCACAGTAACGCTGAACACCTGGAATCTAGTCTCGGCTCTGTCACAGACTTTCTGATTTTCCATAACCTGGAATTTTGAGGTCTTGTTTGCACTTCTGCAAACTCAATATAATTACTGTTAATTTGAATTTGTTAGCAGTTAGTAACTTGTACAGTTTTAGGTAATAACTCAATACCTAAAACTGTAGGGACTCATGGTTGCTCTATTATCTCAGCAAGTTATATCATTTCGGTTGCATCATGAACGTCTAACTGAAGACGTACCATTTCACTGAGGTGGCTTTGAACTGTAACAGACGTTTTATATCCTTAGAGGACAGAAATGTGGCTGTACTCACAACTGCAGTTTCCTAAACCTTTACTCAAGCTTCCTACTTATAAAGATTGAGGGTTTACTTTCCAAACGCTAGAGAGAAGCTTCATTTGCAACTTTTGATCCTATTTTTCTGTTCTGGTCTAGCTAAGCTTAGCACAAAAGATGGAGGGTATGCAGCTGAAGTCATTTCTTTGTCACATTTATACCTCCCCTTTCTTGGTCTGGGCAGTGGAGCGTTCCTTAGTAACAAGCAGATGGCCTCAGCAACTATTCTGATTATACTCACAGCCACAAAAGTGGTTCATAATAGCTGGAATACAGCGTGTCTAGTACTTTATCTCCTCCCACCCCCCCCAACCGTCAGGGCTGCTTGTCCTAGTGTAACAGTATCGGGACTATTCCCGCACTGACTAGTTTTGCCATCTTTTAGCCTCTTTATGCCATCGGAGCCTGTATACAGGAACATTACATTATGCAGAACCCAGGCCAGTGCATGTAGAACAAAATGCAAAATGCCTTGGGTTGTCCCATGGCTAGTCTGAGTGGATGTTGCAGGGCTGTTTCACATGCCTGTGGTAGTCCTGGGACTTTGAACAACATTCCTGGGGTTTGTAACACAATTCTTTGCATTTTCTTTTAAAAAGCTGTCATCAGTGGAAAACCACTTGGCCAGGGAAGAAGGAAGGGTACTGGCGAACATATTTGATTTCCTGTCCAAAGAGCTGGTGAGGCTGCAAGAAGAACGGAAGATCCATGCTTTTGTCATGCTGGCTGAGAGGCAGAGGCGGATGCGGGAAGCGGAGGAGAGCGGACGTCGTCAGGTGGAAGAGAGGCGGCGTCGGGAAGAAGATGAGATTTTCAAACAGGCAAGAGAGGGAGACTGGTGGGACTGTGGGCAGTTTGTAGGAACTGCCTCCTTGTGGGAAGTCCAGATGGAAGGGAGGTGCTTCAGCTCTGACTTTGGTGATGGCTAGTTTTAAAATTGAGGGGGAAGGCTTAGTGAAGAGAGGGTGATTCCTTCCTAAAAGAGTCATGCCTATTAAATTAAGGATGATCTGAATACCCCTACAGACAGTCCTGTTAGGCGTATCATGAATGGATGTAGGTTTCTAAATTTCCACAACAAACACCTATGCAGAACAGATGTACCTAGATCATCTTTAGGAATAATGTTTTGTCAGCATTTGGTCTGTCCAGCAGAACTATTAGGTGCTCTCCCAGGAAGGATGCCTTTAAGCAAGGTTTTGGAAAGATTTTGCCCCCCAAAAGTGGACTGCAAATAACAAGAGGTACAAAAATTATTTTGAAGTAATGATCATGGATAACATAACCTTGAAATCCAGAAACAAAAATCCTGAATTACCATATTCCATAACTATTCTATAGTCCTGTTCCTAGTCCCTAGCTCCTGACTGCATGAAGCATATTTCTCCCAATTGAAAGGAATGAGTGGGAGCCTAATTGACTAAACCAATAATTTTCAAACTTTGTGGGAGGAGGTTAATTCCAAGAGAGTCTGGCATTATGTTAATTTTTCTTTTAATTTTAGCTTCTCCTCTTATCTTTTCTGCATCTCTGACTGGGAAGCAAGGAGGGTCAAAGTGCCATAAGCTTATGCCCTTCAGACTAGCAGAAGGAAAACACCCATTTCTAGAATCTCTGCTCTACAACCAATTTATTCATGTTACTTTGACTAGCTTGATGGAACCTTTTCCTTCAGGATTTGCTTGAATGAAAGCTGATTAATTTACTTAAGTCAATCCTGATGATTATTATTTGGCAGTTGTTGCTCAGGGGACCATGAGAACTGAGGAAGCAACTGCCATTGCATTCACAGAACTAATCTGCTGCAGCAGAATTGGATCTGCGGATAAGTTTTTCTCCCACCACTGGTTCTTTCCTGCACTTGTTTCTGTTCAGTTAGTTCTCAGAAAGAATTATTAGAAAATAAATTTTTACACAAGTTATTCTTCCCAGAAAGCACCTCTGAAACCCAATGTCAGGCTGGCCTGCCTGAAATTAAGAGTCTGGTGAAAATCTGTTGTTCTTGCTTCTTTGGAAATCTGCTAACACCACGCTCCTGGCACAGCAATAGGCAGAGGAACAATATCTTGGTGTTTTGTTCTAGGTGGTGAAAGTGCACCAGAGCACTATTGACTCCTACTTGGAAGACATTATCCTGAGTAGCATGGAGAACACAGCTGAAGAACAAGCCAGGGAAGAGATTCAGAGAATGGCTGTAGAAATCAATGACATTGCTTACGAAATGGAAAGTCGGTACGTTATTAAACGGCACATTAGAGGCTGTTTACAGCAGTTTAGAACCTGCCTGACCATCTGCATCTGTGGTTACATTTATAATCTAAGACATGGGAAGGGCAGAGCAATACTGTTCATGATCGTTTCATTAGTGTGACTGCTGTATGGGAACCACACTGTTACTACCTGGTACACACATATAAATCCATCAGAGCCTTATTTCTATACAGCATGTGCCAGATTCCCTTTGCAAATCACTTGTGGGATCTGTGAATCACTCTTTTTAGACTTCTCCATGCCAATGTGATGCTGTGACTGAGCTTTAAGTGAATCTGGGAACTGCCTAAAGCAATACCCATTCATACTGGTCTTTTCATTTATTTATACTACTACAGAAAATCCGTTTGAAAGAGATGCTAAAAGATACAGCTATACAGCAGCCTTTCATTCTGGGGTGGCTGTTCTTTAAGAAACTGCCAATTTCCATGGGGGTCAGTCATATTGATGGCTGCCTGACAAGGCACTTTTTGAGTAGAGTAAGTTGTTGAGAACACCACAGTCTTGTGTTTGGCTGGGGCATCAGCAGTGAATACTTTTTAGGACCTGCCAAACCTCCAGTTCAGTTTCTATGCTCTTTTTTTGGAATTGAGCCATAAAAATCCCAATGACACAGTGACTCTCCTATGGTACAGCAGCTGTGTATTTTGTAACTGGATGAATACAACCAGAATGTTGAAATCCTTGGGGAGAATGAAGCGTAGATAATGCATGCAGCCCCTGGGCCAACTGGGAACCCACCAAACACTGGCATGGAAAAGAGCAGGGGGACCAGCCAAATGCAGAGTCACAAAAGGGAAGAATTTAGCAAACTCAGCAATGGGCCAAAGACTAGATTGACAAAGACGCAAAGCCTCAGAGGTATCTGCGTGTCTAACTCAGTTTGTCATCAGTGAGAACTGGGCTCCTAAATACCTTTGAGGATAAGGAGTCTAGGGTGATCTTCTCCCTGGAAATATTGCTTTCCAATGCAGTATTGAACACACTGGCAGTACAGTGCAAAGGGGAATAGTCACACTGTCACCTATTTGTAGGATAAAGAGAGACCAAGCTGACAATTACTGCCATGGCAATACACTCCCTTGAAAATAGTGAGAATATTTACAAGGGAGTCTTGTGTTTGCAGAGGTGATCTGGAAAGAAAATTAAAATACTAATACCACTCTGCATCTGTTCTGTAGTCGAACTCGCCTACAGTCAGAAGAGATTGTAGCAGAGCTGGTTTATGATTTCCTGATTCCAGAAGCTGAAAAAATGTTGATCAGAGAAAAAGGTAAGGAGTCCAGTAACTTTATTCTCTTCATGAACTGGTTCATCCTCCTCACTCTAGCTCACTGAAAGGAAAGATGCAGTGCCAAGAGTTGTCGCAGTTCTCTGAGATTCCTCTTTTGCACTCTGCAGGTAGAAAGTGAAGCCCTCTAACCCTTTTTCACCAATTTCACATGAGCTTTAGTCTTTTAAAATGGTGGCCTGAATTCAGACCTGATGTAAATTTGGTGTATCTATCTGCAACAACAAAACTACATGAAAAGAAGCAGCCCATTGCACCGTCAAAAACAAACTGGGAAAAGTCTTTAAGTAGCATGGCTGTGAATTGTCTATTATATGGCAATTTCTAAAAACTGTAGAAGTCTTTAACAGGCAGATTACTTAAATATACGCCATATGTGGAAGGAAGATTATATGCTTTCCTATGTTTTCCCCCTCCCCCCCAATTGGTTGAGAGCTAGAAGCAAGGATAAGGTTTTAGGGTTGGCTGTAGCAGCATCATGTTTTAAATAGATAATCTTGCAGTTGTAAAGGATGCTTCTGTTTAGGCAAAATGGAATAGTATCTGTCAAAATACAGAGGGAAAGGGCCTGGAAACCTGTGTATTACATTGAGTATCATGAATAAATGGCTGTTTTTAACTGGGATGTTTCCACTGACCAGCACACTCAGAAGACCGTGACTAAACCAGTCACCCATAGAAAGTGGATATAACCTAAGAAAAGCAATTGTATCACAATAGAGTCTGAAGTGGTCCTTGCCACAGTGTACTTCTCTGACTTGAGAACAAAGGCACTTACTGCATTGCTTTGTGAATGAAAACACAAACCCTGCAAACACATTTTGTGGACTCTGAATTGTGCAAACTTTTTTCTTCTTAGTTTGTGTATTTGTCACAACAACAGTATCTATTCAGCAGCTGGCAATTCTGCATAAGCTTAACAACAGCTCCCTTCTCCTTAGCCCTGCTTCTGCAAGCCTACCAAAGCAGGTGATGTAATTTTAGTCAATGAAGCCTGCAGCTCAGACACTAACACACACAGGTTAGTGAGTCTCAGAAAGGAGAACAGAAAGAGAAGACCTGGAGATGGCCTAGGATTCTGGACGTACAGAGGTACCATCAAGGAAGAAAATACATACTGGGCTTAAATGCAACAGCAGCTAATGACCAAAGCACCTCAGAAGCACTCCCAAACAACAGAGGAGAAAATCTTCAAAATCTGTGATAGCTACAGTGGGTTCGCCTGGAAAGCAGAGCTAGACCCAAACACAAATTAAAGTGGATGCTGGTGGAAGAGCTAGAGCAATAGGTGATAAAGTACAAGAGCTCCTTCAAACATGAGCAGGTGAAATTTGCCACAATATTCTTGTGACAGCAGACATCAAATGTCAGGAAGAGACCTGGCTCATACTCTCTTCTGCTATGGGGTGGAGGGGACTCCATACACTTAAGAGATAGCTGAATTCTACCAAATGTATGCTCTGATGAACACACCCTGCCGTAAACCTCCTGCACAGTGATCCCATCAAGGAAGCAGAATCAGTAACTATTCCATGTAAATCCAAAGGAAATAGTATCAAAGAATGGCATTAGATCTCACAAGCACATCAGTGTATTGCATTTCTGTGGCAGCTTTTAAAGCTTTCCCTATATTGAGCCAGATAATTCATTACGAAACTGTGTTTTAGCAACCTGGCACATGCATGAGCATACACCTTCCTTGAAACTAGCAGGAAGTGATCTGAGAGCACAGTTGTCTAGCCTGCCAGAGGAGCAAATCCATTTGTAGAACAAAGATTTGAGGGCCTGCAAGTTCAGTCTTTGCCTACACTTTAGCTTCCCCTTAAACACATCCGTTTTGCCATTACCTAGTCTTTTCTTCTCTTTTTTTTTTTTTCCACCTCCTCTTTTTGTTGCATTCCTATGCATAAAAGCAGGGATTATCCAATACCGGCTCATCCTGAAACCCCTCTGCACCTCACTTCTGAACCCTCCCTCACTGGAAGTGGAAGTCAATGTGCTGATATGAAAAAACTTGCTTTTAAAAGGCCAATCACTCACCAATTTGAATTCACTTTCTTTTAGATTCTTTTAGATGGTATTCACTGTGGATGGAGGAAGGGCCTGCAGCAATACCAGGAGAGTATTCCCAGTATAGTTGATGCAGTTCATGCATACACAATTGAAGCCAAAATGCCTTGGGTAGAGAAAGCTCTCCTGGGAATTGAGAGCTGGCTGGTGAAGGTCAGCTTTTCAAATGCAAGTGAGATCCAGTTGCATTCATTGTTTACAAAATGGACCTGGGAGATGGATAAACATAAATGGGATGGGTTAGTAACGTTGAGCGACTGAGTCAGTGACATTATGCAGAACTGTATGACAGCATGCAAGACACCAGTGGTTCAGATTCACAGTTAAAGTATGGCTCTGCCTTACAACATAAACAGACCAAAGCAACAAGAAAGTCTTGGACTTTTGCAGGGAAGTGACACCATGAGAGCCACAGCTCATTCTTGCAACGTTCCCCACACCCTCCTTACAAGCACGCGGTGTTTCAATCCCCATGATTGCTTACCAGCATCGTAAGTCTAGAGAGAGAAAGAGGGAACAAAGAATAGTGAAGAGCAAGGAAGAGAATTGTAGGGTGAATGATTTGGCTTGGGTAATTATTTACCAAGAGGTGGGCTGGAAATATATACAAAGGAGATATTGGATGAAAACTGTAAAACACAGTAAAGAATAATCCTGCAGTAGCAAAAGGGAGACGATAAGGTAGGTGACTTAATGTGTCTATGCTGTCTCCAAGTCTTACTTTGAACTCGCAGTTTCTCAGTGCAGGCAAAATTGTAACACAGGAGAGGGCAGATTTCAGCTCCAGTCTTCCAGAGACCTGCTGCAATTAAAAGACACTGAAGGAGAAGTTATTTTAAAGCCTGGTAACATGTCCTGGGCAGTTATGCCCTAAGCTGGAAAGGAAAACACTTTGGCTGTGCTTCCCACTGTGGGGGCTAGTCGTCAAAGCGAAATGCAAAGTTGGTTGCTGCTATTAGGTGGCAGTAGAACGCTTTCAGCCAAAGTTAGAAGGGTGTGATTTTTTTCCTGAGATAGGCTTTTCCACAGCTGCAGGAAGGCTAAAAGCTATTCCTCCCATCTCCCCTACGGAGAACACTTTGCTGTACATTTCCAAGTAAAAGCCTTACCTCTTTTTATGCACAGTGAGGCAGTCCCAAAGAAAACACATCTATGCTGCTCATCAGATCATCCACAGGGGCACAGAGAGGGTAGTGGCTGACCTGGCACTACATCGGGGGACATCTGCCAGCAAGATAAAGGGAGATCCTCCTGCTGGGACAGCTGCTGGACCAAGTGCAGCTGACAGCACTTGCTCTGCCCCAGTTGCACATGAACTAGCTAAACTTCTGTGCGAAGAGAGCCCAGGAGAGACAGCAGTGAACCCTTCTGATGGATCAGACAGGGATCCCTCAGTCTCCTAGAGACAGAAGATGAGCCAGGTGAGTTTCCCTTCCCCTCTGTGATTTGCACTTGGAGCATGGTGAAGGAGAGGGAAGCACATTATATTTACTTTTTTCAGGGCACCCAGAATGGAAAATCCTCTCTCCCTTGGGCTCTCCCTCCTGCTGCCTGCCAGCAATGTTGTCCTGGAACCACTCTGTATACATTTTGGTGTGGCAGCCCCAGTCCAGCCCCCTCCAGCCCCTCCCCAACTAGCTTTGGACCTCATTAGCTAATTTTCCTCTTCTAATTATTAAGAGAAGCTTAGAGTGAGAAAGCAGTGTTAGCATTCCTTGTTTGTTTTCCTGGCACAGACCAATAAAGATCTGCACCTGGGCTTTTGATGGTATTTCCTTGCATCAATAACATTAAATGAAAAAATAATTCCAGCAGTGGGAGATTTTGAGTTGAGACCATACACAGAGTCTTTTCTGAAGCATGTCCCACCGATTTCCTTAGTGGAGTAAAGCAGAGTGGCTTCCTGCATTAGCACTGCTATTAATAAAGTGTTGAAGTTGAATGAAAACGGTCAGATCTTGCATCATCTTTTCACATAATTAGTCCTTGCATAAAGAAAAGGCGCCCTTGACCTCAGCAGAGTGGTTCCTGCCAACCACGCAGTGTCTGGCACTAATAACTAAGGCTAGGTGATAGCAGAATGACATGGTGGCGTCTGATGTAGCTTGTGCAGAGAACCCATTAGCCAGTGCTTATGGCTTTTCCAGCAATGTTGCTCTTTGGGCTGACCTCTTCTTGCTTTTTATCTTCCCAAAGGAGAACAATTCTGGAAAGAATCTTATTTTTCTGAGAACAGTGTTAGTCACTCTGGCTTTCCAGCTCCAGGGGGCTATACAGAGAGGATGCTGGCTTTGCCTTGTTTGCAAGCATGGGGGTGCTCCAGCTCAGGATGTCAGAAATCAGCAGGCTGCAGACAGGCGCAGTGCATCTGATCAGAGAGCTGTCAGGGACTTGCTCGGCTCTCCAGCACCCACCTGTCAAAATTCCTGAGATCTGCGGATTTAGCAACTGAAAGGTACATTTACACGGATACCAACATCAAACGCACCAGCTTTTGGAGGAGCAGGCAGAGCCACAACACCACACCCAAAATGCTTACTCATTGATGGGTACAACTTACGCAACAAATAGCAGTATTAGCTCTCAGTGCTAACGTGATACTGGGCTGAGCTCTGCGTACTGCCATCATTTCTCTGTAACTGATAGCCTGTTCTTTGTGCTGCGTCTGTAAAGCCTCAGGTATGGTCCAGCTAACTAATCTTGAACATAGCGCTGCTCCTTCAAAACACAAACCAGCAGCTAGTCAAAAATTCAGGCTCATTAGTGCATTCCTGGAAAAATTTTGTGTCAGGTTTCTGTTTTGTGGATTGGGCTGGGGGGGGGCAGGAGGCAGGGAGGAGGGGGGGGGGGAAGTCTGAATACCCCCGTATTCCACTGAGCTGTAAATAAGAACTGGAGAGAGGAAAATGGGAGCTGCACCAAGAAACCATTGCAGGTCTCCAGATTACTGAACCAGGGCCACCAGGTGACTGCTGGGGTCAGGCAGCCTCTGTAAGTACTGCAAAATCTGGCAGGGGTCAGAGATGGGTAATGAGTTTTGGTTAGGACTCTGTGAGGATGATCCCGTTAGGGTTTGGGGATTTGGGAAAATTCTCATAGCGTACATAGCTAGTCAGTAAAAGGAAAGGTAGCAAATGCAAAAACATAGAAAGAAACACTCTCCACAGTGTGGGAGGAGAAGCTGTGCAGGGATCGACTCTTTTGCCTCAGGCCACCTTGGACAAATTTAGCCTGGTTGAAAGAGGGGGCATAACATGAATCACAAGATCCAATGTAATAAGAGATACTTGGAAAACTTGATGAAGCAGAAGAGTAGAACAGGAAGATCGATCCATTAAGGCATTTACRGTATTTCTGAGATGGTATGTCAAAATAAACATTCTCCATGTGGCTTGTTGTACAATCTGATGTGGTTTTAAAAAGATAAGAAGTATTCCAACAGGTGTGGGAATGGATGTAGGTTGCAGTGCTCTGGTCTTCTGCAGGGATACAGCCCTCTGCACAACAACAAGGGGGCAGGGGACTCCAGATGCTATGCACAGGCTGAGCTATAAATGTCTTGGCTTCTGTTATGATTTAAGGGACGCTGTCAGGGTAAAGCCATCTTTTCCACATGACATTGCCTAGCATGTAAACTGAAGGCCACGGCAGGATTCCTGCAGGAAACTCTGCTCTAGAAACTGCTTTCAATTGTCATGTGTRGGGTTTTTTTCAAGCTTTGCAGAATGTGCTTTGAGAAGGAAAATGAGCACAGTGAGAGGGAATTGGGATCATAAATCAACAGCCCAAGAATGCACCATTCCCGCTCCTGGCAGGAGCCAGAACAACTCTGGGGAGGAGCCCGCACCCGAAACAAACACAGCAGATGCCTCCAGGGCTGCACCAATACAGTGGAAACACTGGGAAAATTCTGCTTGTCCTGCTTTTCTTTCACCAGCTGCCGGCTGGGAGGGAGCCTGGCTGTGCCGCTCTGCCGGCTTCTGCATCCTGACAGGTGCGGGAGACGGGCTGAACCAAATGAGCCTCTGGGGTCACTGCGCTGTGCGAATGGTGAAAAATCGGTCTCTTTGTAGTAAATGAATGAATGCAAATTGTCTCAGGTCTTCCCTGCTGATATGGCTCTTGCAGTTTGGAAGGAGGAAATCCTATCGCGATAACTACAGTTCAGACCAGCGAAAACGACTTTCGGTAGGACAACTGAAAGCCAACGCACCTTTTTCGCTGGACATTTACTCTATCTATGTTTTTGTCAACGTAAAAACAAAACAAACCCATGCTCTCCCATGGCTCCTGCCTCCTTTAAAAGCAATATTACCATCACAAAAGTTGCTGCTGTAGACCTGGCTGTGGTGCTGTTAAAAGAGTTCCTGCCACTTTCTGAGCGCTGCTGTCTTCTCTGCTCCTGTCTTGCAAGCGCACAGGATCTGCCTGCTACTTTGTTGGGCTCAACTCAGCCCTCGCACAACTTTGGCGGCAGGATAACCCTACAAGTATGGTCCTCACATGCCAAAGGCTTTCAACAAGGTCCAATTGCACTAACTTCACCTCCTCCCAGTCCTGTCGCCCTGCTTCCACCAAAATCCTGTTCGTGCAGCTTTTCCTGCGTTTTTCTGACTGGTGAGTCAGTATCTTCTCGGCATCCACCAGCCTCCTCACCTCAGTGCCCTCCAGAGTCGGGCCTGGGCTTGGAAAAGGAGCTCTTGTTTCATACCCATGCTCTCCACCCCACCAGAGGCAGGAATTGTTTTGAACATCTGCCAAAACTGCCAACTCCCCGAGACGTTAACGTGTACACCTAGACGAGTAAACTCAGTTTGCCTGGGACCTCTCCTTGGCGGTGAGCCCGATACGCACAGAGCAGCCTGGATGGGCTGCTTCCAAAACAGAGGGGCTGCACATGAAATGGCACCTGGAGGCGATCCCTGGCCAATGGTCATTCCCAGCCTGCGTCAAGCAATGGTGTGGGAGAGGGGTGGGAGACCCTGCCTGAAAACCATGCCAGGAACAATGCAACGATGTAGACAGTCACGTTTCAGTGCCCCAGAATGCTCTGCRGCATTTCATTTACCAGCTGAACCTTGCAGAGCCCTCCCCTGCAGCACACACACAACCCGTGCTCCCGTCTCGCAAGCGTGGGCGAGATGCCCAAAGGCCAGTGGGCCTCCCATGCAGCAGCACCAAGGCTTTGATGTGGCTGGGTGGGTGCTCCGGACCGAGGCCCCCACCTCTCCTCACAGCCGCTGCCGGGAGCAGAACTGGCAGGGAAAGCATCTCAGCAGACACTGTTTGCACAAGAGAGAAAACCCCAGCAGGCCGATGGGAAGGGTGTACGCTGAAACCCGGGGAGGAGAGGCAGCTCTGGCTCTCTGCTCCGATCGTATCATTCGTTCCCTCTCGTTCTTCCTTTTCTCCCACACGGTGYGTCAACCCCACGCACCTCTTCCTCCACTCCTGTGGCTGGAGTCCAGGCCACTTCTCTTGGCCTGTTCCCATGTGCCAAAGCCTAATCCTTCACGTAGCACTCAGAAGGGATGTCCCGTTCCCGATTCCTTCCTGGGCTGCTCACCTGTATCCACTTGTTACTCAGGGCCAGAGCCCTCCCCGGCCAGCCTGGCTCAGCACACCATCCCCAACAGACCTGAGAGCTGTGACTGCCCCTGCAAACGCTCACCATCGCGGCTGGCCACTAGTCTACAGCTGGTTGGACCTGTTGCACAGCCCAGCAAATGCCCAGCCGTCTGAGATTTATCACAGCTAGTTCCCCCAACGGGGAGCTTTCATAGTAACCTGCACTCCTTGCCCATCCTGGAGGTCCTCGGTCAGTGCTGGGCACGGGGATGTTCATCCTCTTCCTTGGGGTAGCGGCTGGAAGCGTGCGGCGCTACCTGCAATGCAAATTGCAGTGAGCTAATTGCAGCTGCGCAGCAAGGACCCGATGCTGTTGCTCTTGGTGACAACGTCAGCGCTGAGCATGAACACCACCAGTGCTCTGAATACAGATGCAGCAAGAAGCCTGAAATATTTAACCGGTGCTCTTACATAGCCCCTAAACTGAGAGCACACTAAACCTCCTCCTAAATACCCTTCTTGGCCAGCATCTTCTCACTCACCATTTTACATCGCTAGCATTTGGAAAGCAGCCGCTCCCACCAGCGTTACCGAGACTGAAAAGCTGCATTCGCTCCTCTCTCCGTAAGTTGCTGCAGGACTGAGCCTAAGAACGAATCTCCCTTTTGTTTATTACTGAGCCAGTAATAGCCAGCCCTTCCCTTTAAAGCCTCTTGCAAACACCGTGTTGGTTCCTTATCTRTTGAAGCCTTTCTCCACCTGCCCACGTAATTTTTCTGCCTCCAGCCAAATGCAAACCATTTTTCATTGCTGTGCAGGCCCTGAATTTGTTGTCTCCAGCAGAAACAGCTTCCATTGACCAACCCATTCCTAGGCCTGGTGCCATGAAACAAAAATCTTGCAAGAGGAATGAGGTGTAACTGAGATGGCCCAAAGACTCCCCAGCTGGGTAGACCCCTTCATTTCCCAAGATTGCTAACAAATGACAGCATCCCAAACAACATCAATGATCTCCTTGAGCAAAAATGCCCTCCAACAACCCGAGTTTTGTCAGCAATCACCATTCGCCTCCCAAGCACTCTTGCCTGGCAAAGGATTTGGTTACAGGAACGAGCTGCAGAAGGGAGGAGGAGGACACACCTGCTCTTATGTCTTAGGAAACATAGAATCATAGAATTGTTTAGGTTGGAAAGGACCTTTAAGATCATCGAGTCCAACCGTTAACCTAGCACTGCCAAGTCCACCACTAACCCATGCCCCTAAGCACCACATCTACACCTCTTTTAAATACCTCCAGGGATGGTGACTCCACCACTTCCCTGGGCAGCCTGTTCCAATGCTTGACAACCCTTTTGGTGAAGAAATTTTTCCTAATGTCCAATCTGAACCTCCCCTGGCGCAACTTGAGGCCGTTTCCTCTCGTCCTGTCGCTTGTTACTTGGGAGAAGAGACTGACACCGACCTCGCTACAACCTCCTTTCAGGTAGTTGTGGAGAGCAATAATGGGGTAGCCGATGGGCTGGTGAGAGGAGGATGAATACCTCTTGCTTCCTCTCAAGCTCAYGTGCCGTTCCCACCACATGAGGTCTGACCCTACCTCGCTCCCTGCGGCCCCGGTCTCCCTCTGACAAGACCTGCCACGTGTTCCTGTGTCAGCGGCACGTGTCTAGACCCCACGAACACTCACCACATGGAGGTGGCGTAAAGCACAGGGCGTTCAAGCAGCAAGCTAAGATGAACAGTTCTGTTCTAACTCCTGGATTCYACCAGTTCTTAAAAACTTTGCTTAGGGAAAAAAAAACCCCAACCAAAAAACCAACTCAAACCCCTCCATCTCTTTACTTAGCAATCCATTACATATCCAGACCCCAGGGCCCTGGCACCGTACGCAGGGCCTGTGGCTCCTCTGCTTGGAAGGGGCTGTGCTCGGCCAGGCAGCTCTGCCTGGGGACAAGGTTTCATTTGTCCACGGCCACATTTTCTTACTCTGCAGCAAGTGAGGGGGCTCTGCAGGATGCCCTGGACTTGGGCAGGCTGCCCTGCTGCGGCTCTCCTAATAGAGCACCCTGGTCACAAATGCTCTGCTGCAGCCACTCGCAAGCTTCCACAAGGGAAGAGGTTGTTGTTCTCCACCTACCYTGTCCTGGAGGACCCCGCCTTGCCTCTGGAGAGCGCGAGCAGGGACAGGTGATGCAGAGAGCAGGGAATCCCTGAAAGAGAAGGCTTTAATTCCACTGACCGCATGGGAGACCGATCCAGCTGAATGCAGACCCTCAGGGGGCAGTAGGATATACCAAGAAGAAAATGTCTGTGCCAGGACATCAGGAGTTAGCTGGACGTGCAACAAGATCCAGGACTGCATTCCTGCATTGACCAAAGGCAGGTGTTCGCTGTGAAAGTCCAACTCTCCCTTACAGCCCTGACCACTGTCACCTGCACCATCTCCTGCGATGAGAACCAGCAGGAGTTCGTCTGGGGGACCGGTCTCTGCTCCAAAGCCTCAGCAGTTGTATGACATTCACGCCAAGATGTGAGCCTGGGTTTCCTGCCGTGCCTCATGAGGTGTTGCTACCTACACACCTTCCTTTCCCACCAGAGCTCAGCTTTGGCAGCAGGTTGGGTCTGACCCTGCAGACTTTGGGCATGACTGGTTTAGCAAAGCCAGCAAAGATGGAGCAGCCCTGTCTTCACCAGGAATGCCACCCCCCAAGGCTAGCAAGGGAAGACAGGACGACGACCCAGCCAGGCCCTTCCCGGGGGCCAAGGGAG
Organism: Phoebastria nigripes; assembly: GCA_035582835.1. Lineage (NCBI taxonomy): Eukaryota > Metazoa > Chordata > Aves > Procellariiformes > Diomedeidae > Phoebastria > Phoebastria nigripes. The sequence continues at coordinate 864,568 of JAYKAV010000389.1, read as the reverse complement.
GGAAGCCAGGTTCAAGACTGGCTAATGAGGTTGTGTACCATCTGCTGGGCTCGCCATCTCCAAGCAACCGGGCTCGGCGCTTCAGACACAAACGGCGGTGCTCCCGCTCTCCCCTCTGCATTTTGCAGCTTGCTTTCCTCCTCTGTCATGGCTCTTATTCTTCTCCCACAGAAGGAGAAGGCCTCTTGGACCTTACAACCAGCAGCCCAAAAGCTGCCACCTTCCAGATAACAAACGATGCCAGTAGCTTTGACGCCAACTTTTAATTCCAACCTGGATGGCTAGAAGTTTGGTCGATAAAGACAGAGCACGTCAGTGGAGCAGACTTTTGTACCACATTCAGCTCGGTACCGCTTGGCRTTTGGATTAGCATTTTAAATCATTCAAAGGCGTCGGCGACCGACAACTAAGAGGATTTGAATCTGGTTTACAAACAGGTCTCAAAAGGTATTTTCACATGGGGAACGGTGACAGAATGACTGTTCCCTGGAAGGTTGTGCAGGGACTGGCTCTTGGTGCTAAGGTGTTTCATTATTTCTTTTTAAATGGTGGTTGGGACGAAACTGTAAAAGTCTCACTGATAATGTTTGCAGGGATTACAACGGGAGGGAGCGATGAATAAACTGGACAACCGCAGCCTCCACGCAGAAGGGCGAATGCAATCCTCAGGTAAGGAGACAGAGAGGCACCAGCTGCAAGATGCTCTCTAGTGCCTGTATTTAACACTGGGGAGACCGTTGTAGGAATCTCTGGCTGGTTTTGGTACCCACTGCTTACGGAGGGTGTTAAAAACAACTGTAGAGGAGATACAATTGGAAAGATTAGAAAGACATGAAGGAGCTGAAGATCCCCTTCCAGTCAGCTTAGCAAGAAGTTACGAGGTGACTGGGTCCTGGTCAAGGGGCTCTGACGTTCAAATGAGAGACCCGAGGCTGGAGCAGAGGGTTCCTGTGCAAAGACAGCGCAGAAACAGAGCCTGCAGCTCGCATTCGCAGGGAGAGAAGTTCGTGAGAGACAGAAGGCCCCAGTGCATGTGCATCTAGAAAAGTGCCCAAGGCTAATTAACCACCACCCCAAATTACTGAGGATTGTGATGAACTCCCCATCGTCGGCAAACTTTAAATCAATAGACTCACCTAGCAAGGTGCTGTAGTTCAGGCAGCGATGTCTTTGCAGATGTAACTGGCCACCCTTAATGCCAGGGTGGTTGAGCAGAGCAGCCTCGGCACACAAGTTAGGTGCAGCCCGAAGCCCAGTGACATTGTGGGACCGACGTAAGTGAAGGGACAGCAGCCGGTCACCTGCGTTGCTTCTAGGGCGGCCAGGCTGTAGACAGCTGCCTGGCCCTGTCGCCCTGGTATCCCAGCGCCTGCCAGAGCGGCAGGGGCTGAACAAAGCAAGACCCATGCCCCCCCGTCAGTGAGCCGGGGCGGGCTGGCACCTGCTTTGAGGGGCACAGCTTCGGCACCCAGGAAGGGCGAGAACAGCCCCCAAACGGCTTAGTCCGGGGGAGCCAGCACATAGCAGCAAGCAGAGGGGGGGGTCGGAGGGAGCCTAACGCAACACTTACGGTGTGGACCCGTCAAGGGCATCAGCCGTCCTGTCACCGCTGGCTGCCCGGTTCAAGGAGCAGGGGACACCTCGCTCTGCAGGAAGCGCCAGGCTTCACCCACTCAGTCCTTTAAACACAGCAACCAGTTTGGTACCCGCAGCCTCTTCTCCAGTCCTGGCTGAATTTGGGCACAGGCGGCCTTTCTACTAAACCAAGGTCTCTCCCCGAGCAGCCGTCTGGAGGCGGCTGTCCCCGTGCCCCAGCAGCGCGTCCTGGGCATAGCTGGGACACCCCTTCCCACCCTGCTCCCGCCTCTCCTGGAGCAGCTCCAGAGCAGACGCTCCAGCCCGGAGCCCAGCAGAGGAGGTTTCATGGGGATGACCGCGGCTCATGGCACACGAACAAACCAAGAGGAGCCTCTTTGCAATATAAATTTGTTTTTATTGAAGCAGCAGTCACATGACCTCGCATCTAGCCTTTAGGATAGCAACAGAATGGATTCGGCCAGGTCAGCCAGCCCAAAAAAGAATTTTATTTTTTTTTTTTTCTTTTTTCTTTTGCGCTAATAGACATGTCATGTTTAATACATACATTATCCAGTACCGGAAACCCAACTCAGAGATAGCTACGTGCTGATTTGCTGGAGGAACGGTCCACTGGACGTGGTCTCGACAAACTTTACAGATCACCACCAAATAACATTACTAATGGGATCAAATGATAAAAAAAAAAAAACCCAAACAACCATGAGTGCAGGATTCAAAGCCAGCAGTTTACACAGGTTCTTAAGTTCGTATCTATAGGTGGACGGTAAAGGAAGATCGGTTGGTTTTAATTTGAAATATTTATGTCCCAGGGTTCCTCTCTCCATCAAATCAAACGGTATCATAGACAAGCTGGCATCTCTTGAAAAATAGCATGGAATAACACAGCTCATTTAAGAAAACATGCTTATTTCTTGTGGTTTTTCTTTTAATTATTATTACAAAGATTCACGTCCACCTATTCTTGCAGAGTGGAAAGAGGCGTGAGGGCAAGGAACAAGGGGTGGAGAAGGGAGAGGAGAAGGAGGAAAGGAAGGGGCAAGTTTTTGAAATAAAGACCACACACTTGGTATTTTTTAAATTTCATTTCCAGGCTAACCTACTTTTTATTTAATGCAAATTACAGTACCAGTTAACTATTTCCGAACCGAGTCACACAGAACAAAACGTATTTACAAGGGGAATGGGGCAGGGGAAATAATAAAACATTAAGCATACTTTCCACAAAAAAAGTTTATATTTAAAATGAAAAAAAAAAAAAAAAAAAAAATCAGTCACAGAGGCATTCAAGTAGTAATAATGTTATACAGGTTTTGCTTTTCCTTTAAATCAAGACAGATTTGCACAAGTGTATGCAATAGTTTGTATACAACCCACAGTCCTTAATATATATATATATATATTTTTAGATTTCTGTTTTTAAGATGGAAGTGGTCACGCTAATTGGTGTGTACAGGCCCAAGTGATCCATCAGCAACACATTAATGAACGCAAATTTTACAGGCAAGCAAATTATATATATATAAATATATTTTATATATATATATTAAAAATAAATTGAGAAAGACCAACACAAGGAAGCTACTTTTCTCGAGCTAACCCCTTAGGTACTGTTTTCCTTTCCCGTCGTTTTGCCGTTATTGCAGTGTTGCAAAACGAAGCCAACTACGACCAGAACCGGCTGAGAGCCCCATGGAAATCAGCTGCCACCCCAGGGGTACCCGCTGGCAGTCTCCGAAAGGCAGAGCCCGGACCGAATACCCTACTGTGCTTTTCCTCATCGGCTTTTCCTTTTTCTCCGCAGTGGCCGAGGTTCCTAGTACAGGAGTACGAGCCTGACAGGCTGCTTGACTTCTACTTTTCCACGTACTGAAAACCAGGGGGAAATTTAAGTTGCAAGTCGCAGGCACCTGCCATTATTTTAGGTAAAGCTTGGCTTCGGAATAAGGGGACAAAGTGTTCGGGGATCTCCTACCAGCCAATTTTCTTTTGCAGGTCATTTTTTTTTCCCTAGCAAGGTAGATAAGTTTCATATTAAAGAACACCAGCGTCTTGACTGGTGTCCATCGGGGGAGACAGACTGCGATCGAGTCCGGCTCAGAGACCCACGCCACAGCAGGGCTGACGTAAAGGACAGATCAAGACCAGACTGGGTTAAAAACAAGCCCGGAAGAGAGTAAAAGAAGAGAGGGACAGCTCTGAGCGGACTGTCGCCAACAGCTTGGCATCACTGACCTTCGTGTCACCAGAAAGAAAGCGCAGCCTCTGCTTCACTGGAATGAACACGAGATGCTTCGAAATAAAACAGCAACCTTTGGTTTGGTAAAGAGTTAAGTGTTTTCCCATTCAAGACGATCTTATGTGGAATACTAACAAGGTAGTAAAACACAAGCAAACTAGTTTTAGAAACAAGGCCTTCGTGCTGGGCACAAGAAATCAAGAATCATGTTAAACTTATCATCTCAAGAAAACAAAAGTGACTTTGGGGAAGGGCGTGGGGGAAAAATAGGGAGAAGAGAAAGGGAACAGAAAGTCCCCCTGGCAGAATAAACCACCGCGGTCTCCTACAGCAATGCCCCCGCTCCTACCGCGGCCGAACGGCTCCGAGCGCAGCACAGCTGCGGGGCGCGGGGGGGTTCCCCTCCCCGGGGGTCCTTTCCGCCCACCACGCCCGGCCGCTGCCCCCGGCACAGCCGCAGGGAGGGTGGAAGGGCCGAGCCTCCTGGAAGCTGCTGCTGCCCAGACGACTTCTGGGCGCAGGACTGGGGGGAGAGACGAGCAAAGTCTAGATGAGCTGCTAGGGCAAGTGCCCAAACGAAACCGGTCGCTGCTAGCAGGAGGAGGAGAGGGCAGGGTGGGCAACTTGGAGACATCCAGGACAAAGCCACGGCTCCAATGACGTGAATGACGGTGGAGACGGTTTCCTTTCGTTCCGCTACTGATCAGGGTATCACCGAAACCTTACAGCACTCAAAGAGTTAG
>JAYKAV010000389.1:846419-859675 GCA_035582835.1 Phoebastria nigripes | reverse complement strand
ACTCAAAATTCAAAAACAACCAAAAATAATAATGTACAAGCTTGAATTTGGTGAGGAGCTTTGTTTTTTTTGTTGTTGTTTTTTTTTTGTGTGGTTTTTTTTTTTTTTTTTTCTTCTTATTTACAAAAAAGGTTATTCAAAGACCTGGATCTAACTTGTATAAAAGAGTGTGTGATCCTGCCATGATCCTTGAAAAAAAGAAACAAAACCAGAGGGGCACCCCCGACCCTCCCCCCAGCCTAACACACACACAAGACACACGCAGATGCCGGCACAGTCACAAAACCAGAGAGAAAAGCTCTTAACTCCCCTCCGCCAGTCTTAAAACGAAAAGATAAAACGAAAAAGAAGAAAAGCCACGTTTCCTGGCACAAGCAGCAATTTTTCTTCATTATTTTTATTACTTTTTTTTTTAAAGACTCAGTAATTTACTGCCTCCAAATAACAGCATCTGTGGCCTTCAGCAGTCTCGCCTACACGGCAGATCCATACCCTGGCACTGTCCTACTTTTTGAGTCTCCTGCATCTATCTGGATCACTGGGTCAACCAAGCCCCTTCACTTACCTTTCGGGACACTGACTAGCCGAGCTCTCGCGTCAAGATGCTCTTCAGCCCTTTCTTTCTATTAAGTGGCATGGAAGGATTTGGAAAGCCTTCCGTTTCTAAACGTGGGTGTGCTTTCCTTTGCAGCCAGCCAGAATTTAACGACAGCTAAAAGCTTTAAAGCCTTTTTTTTTTTCCTGTGTGCCCGACAACAAATCGCCAGGGGGTATAACATGAGGGTTTATCGGTTTCACGGTAGGTGGTCACTCACCTCTTGAAACAGCTCCTGCCTCCCTGAAACCCCGTGTGTCAGGCAGGAGGAAGAGGGCAGGGCTTTTACCAGTTCCAGGGCTGCTAGGAGACAGTTTCCAAAGAATTCCACGTCAACAGGATAAAAGGTACAAGAAGAAATGCACTGAGCTCGTGAGCAAAACCCCTGCTGCCCCCATGGCGGCCGAGCTTGCCGAAACCGCTACTGCCGGCTACCCCCGGGCCGCGTGAAGATCCACGCGTTCCCAAAAAGCAACTGCTTGCCTTAGAGATCCGCAGGTCGAATAACAGCTCGATAAGCACCAAAGGCGACTACAGTTTCTCTGAAGGAGGATAAGGCCCGAGCGGACACCAACCGCAAGCCTACGACAAGATCAGGTCTCCGAAAGTCTCGTTTCTACGCCGCGGCTGCGTCCCGCCGCTCACCTGACCCTTTCCTGAGGAATATTGCTTTGACTTCAGGAAGAGACGTGGGTGCTCACACCACGCGCCGTCGCAGGGAGGAAACCCGGACCCTGAACAGATGGACTAGGACAAGCATTCACCTCACACTTCAGTCAGACTGTTTTGAGATTGTAGACAAAATAAAAAAAAGCAGTATTGTATCTATGTATACATGTATATATTTATATAATATATATACACACACACTCATATATAGCCAGCTTTCCTACAAGTCAGCAGGTACAAATTACTGTTGAGAGCACTCGGATGTGTATTTTATTAATATTCTACCAATGTAAAAACATAATGGCGAGGTGGCAACACGCATCAATAAATAGATCAAAAAAAGCAAGAGGTTAAAAAAAGATGAAATTAAATACAGATTCTAGCTGTGGATTTAAAATCAGAACTATCGTAGAATGTGGCATCCTGCAAGTTAAAACTGCAGTTAAAAAAAAAAATATTACAAAATAAACCAGTAGACTGTTACAGTTCACATTATAAACCCTGGTGTCCTTTTCTTGTACGCACCTTGGGAAAGGGAAGCCTGTTCAAATCGAGAGCCTGGGGCGGGTGGAGGAAAAAAAAAAAAAGGGAAGAAAAAAAAAAAAAAGCTTTCACAGTGGCCACTTTCCAAAAAGTCCCTTAACATCCCCGGCTGGGCCCCCGCCTCCTCCGAGGATTTTGTTCGTCCGCTCTTCTCTGCTGAAGATGGGAGCTGACCGGCCGCCTCCGCCGGCCATTTTGCCCTGCACCAGCCCACGACACAGGGGGCAGGAACTCCGGCTGGGCAAAGGAGCTGCTTCAGTAAAGCTAACCGCTTGTGTTCGTGCATGTGTGTGTATTATATTATATATAACCCACATGGGTAAGACTTTTCCCATAACGAAGCTGCAGGTTTCTTCATCGCTAGCACTGATTTTTAAAACGAAAGGCTTCCACTAGCGGTTCAAGCCTTAGACACAGGGCAAACCCTCCCCCCCACCCCACGGCAACCTATTTTCCTACCACGTCACCCGCTCCCCATACCGAGCCGGGGCAGTTCTTCAGACAACCTGGGATATGGATTTGCTGACAAGAAACGCTGAGCTCTGTTGAATGACCCCTGCTAAGCTCCCGACCAAATTCAAGCTGTGCACTACATCAAAGTCCGAAACTTCACTTAAAAAGAAAATAAAAAAAGAGGTTAAAAAAAAGAACTTCAGCAGAGAATGAGGTTTGGGGTTTTTTTTTGTTGTTGTTTTGTTTTTTTCCTTCTTTCTGTTGTGGGAGGGGGCATGAGGCAAGAGTCCTGGTTCTGAAGTACACAACAGCAAACTTTCAACATGAAGAGATTGTCGAGGGGAGAGACATTGGTGTGTTGTATTGCTCCGCTTTCCCTCCTCCCCCCACCTAGTCCCCTGCCCCGGACACCCTGCAGAGTGAGAATACAATGAAACTGGTTTGTATTTATAGATATTTTACAAGGTTAAATAAGAACAACAATAATAATAATAAAAAATTGAACACTAAAATGAACAGGTTGGTTGGTTTGTTGGTTTTTTTTTTTTTTTTCCTCTTTTTAATTTTCTTTCCAAATGTGACCAGTGTTGCTGAGCAAGACTCAAATTACTGGTGATTTTTCCTGTGCAGCTGGCTGCTTGGTACCGGTTCAGGTGGAGTTGGAGGCTGATGCTGTAGCTACACTATTGGTCTGAACTCGTTCTCCTGCGTTAACATCTGCAAACGACAGGCGAGAGGAAGGGAAGAGAGAAAAACAACCAGTATTACCTCCAAAATACAGACACATTTGGAACAGTAGCTACGACATTCTCTGCACAGGGAAACCCACAACTCCCACCAAGGTGCCATTTGGTTAGGATGCTCTCCTGACTTCAGGGGGTGCAGATGGAACAGTTTGGTCTGGGGAGAGGGTGGGAAAATGGTCTTTAAGCAGGACAAAGGCAACCTCAAGGGCTGAGGGTTGCAGGCCGGCACGCAAAGACCCGGCTGGGCTCTAGCAGATCTTGCAGGATGTAACATTGCTCACGCAGCGGTAAGTCGCCCACGTTACATTCCAGTAACTCTAACTGCAAGACAAGGCACACTAGCGTTGCCAAAGCTAACGCATCAAGTATCTGTGGCCACTACAAGGCTTCACATTGGTGCTGAAGTTTCATATTGTTAGGCCTTCTTGTTACAAAGGCGTCTGTTAATTGTGTGAATGAGTGCAGACAATGAACGCAACGAGCCTGCTTCTCTGGCAGAAACAGCTTGTGTGTTAATGTGTAATTCATGCACTTGTTGCCTCAGAAAACGTCTTTCAAGTCTACTGCTTTATTCTGTGTTGCTCAACCAAAGTTGGATCTGCCACTCTCTGAACTGCTGAAGCAGATTAACATCAAGGCCTGAAGCCAATAACGAGGTTTACGCAAGCATACAACATTGTTAGAGGATTGGGTCTCTGCAGTAAATGGTCTCCAACACCTTCTCTTCTCTGGGAGGGACAGTGCTCCGCAGAGAGACAAGTCACAGGATCATGGGCACGTGTCAAAGTGCATTCCAAGAAAACACAGGGTTTGCAAAGAAATACCAAAAGGAAATTCACTGTAACTGTGTTTTCATAGGCCACACGCATCAGGTATTTTCTCTAAAAAGATTGTTCTTAGTATTAGAAGAGTTGGTAGGGGGAAAAAAAAATGCACTGACTTCATCTGGAACCATCCTATGCAGTATCTAATTAGCATGGTCACAAAAAGGAAAGTGGATGAATGGTTAAACACATAAAATGCTCAACACAATAAATACAGGATGGGGGGGAAAAAAGATATTAAGTGAGGTTTTCTACAAGAAACCGTCATGCATTTCTCCCGCTTAATTTAAGTAACGTTAACTGCAAAGCTATGAATACTGCAACAGTGGGGGGGGCGGGAAAAAAGACTTATTATCTCAGTACAGAAGGGGGCAGACTGGGCAAACAGTGCATTCAAAAGACATGGGGAAAAGGGCTTATAAAAAGAAAGAATAGATTTACTGACCTCAGACTGAAGGACAGTATGACTAGCATAAATAATAGACACAACAAAATACAACTGGTGGGCAGTGGGGGTGCAGTCGTACTTCTCCAGCACAGAAGAGCTCGTGAGGCAATGCAGCCGGGCAGTGCTCTACAGTCACCTGTTAACGAAACCCCTCTCCTCTCCTGCCACGTTGACCTGACCATCGTTGAAAGTGCAGCCATAAGCAAAGGCAATGAAACGAATGAGAGTCTAGAGGTGGGCAGCACTTGCTGAGTGACAAATTAAGTAACATACACAGACAACGGCAACAAAAATAGGAAATCAAACAAACAGCAGCATCCAGGAATACAAGGGACAAGTGGGAAGAGAAGACRATGCCTATTTGAAAAGGGAATGCTGCAAGGAGCGTGTGGGAAGAAAGGCAAATCCTCCTGTGGGCAGAGGATGCCAGACGACTGCTCTGGGAATTTCCCATTCCCTTCCCTCTCACCCCAAATAAATTGCAACCCCTCCCTCACAAAGGAATGATACCCACCATGATAAAAAAAAGCTCATGCAGTAAAAGCACCAAGGCAGCATGACGACAGAACCAATGATATGTGGAAAGCTAGCCTTGCACGCGAGAGACGCCCTCCTACGTGGAAAATTACCCTGAAGGAGCAATTCCCAAATCCCACATGCATGCAGACCAACGATGACCATGGAAATCAAAAGTGACCCAGCCAGACAGGTAATAGTTTCCACACTTTAAACTCTCACTGTGCCTGTTCTAGATTAATTTTCAGGTATGGATAAACTCCAGTTAATGCAACATCTGCCGTGCCTGATGCAAGCAGTCCAGCTGGAGTCTGTACTGTTGGCAGAGGATTTCTCTGTATGTGTACAAAAAGTGCTTGTATTTCATTTGCTGAAATGAAATGTGCCTTTTGATCTCCTATTCCTGAAGACAGCAGAGGCTGAAATCGTTATCATTACATTGCTACTGAGCAGAGATAAAGAAGAAAGAGGAGGGGATGGAGCTACTTCATGTAACATATGTAACACATGCTCCTTTTCTATCATCACTCTAATGGGGGAGTTCCTGAGAAATATATGCCACATGTTAAAAAGGAAATAAACCAGATGACGCAGCCCAAGACCATTTACATGGGGCTTTTCACAACAATGTATACAAGTCCACCCAGGCTGGAACAGAGTGCAGAGCCTGCTCAAGGCTGTACTGGCTCCAAACCTGCAAGAAAATGCAGTATTTTGACATTCCAGCTTGTTCTTTGACTCTGCATTGACAGGACATTTGGGGAACAAAGAGGGGCTTGTTCCAGCATCTCTCTGCTGAAGGGCCAGAAAAAGAGCACAACTGGAGTATGAGGGTCACTGGACATTCGCTTACTCCCCCTCACCATGAGAAATCAGTATTTGGGCATAAGAGAAGAAAATCTAGGCCTTCAGCAATGTTGCTAAAACACCTACTTTGTGAAGCAGTGGCCTGTGCCACCATGGAAGCCCTGCTGGGGAGCGAAACTAGGAGCTGACATGCAGCTTTCTGGTACAGGACAGATGACTATGCAGCAGACTGCGGCTTGAGGTCAGGGCAGCCTCTTTGCCCTAAACTACCCACCTGACACCTCTGCCTGTGTGGGCAAAGAAACCACATTAGGGCTTAAACGTCAGCCGTTTCCAAAACTTCTTCCAAACAGAGGGCAAAAGTATCTCTCATCAATGTAGAGCACCTCCTCCAATTCAGCTTTTCCCTCTGAGGAATGCCTCAGCTTTCTTGGAGGGTATGTGACACTCCTTAGAAACCTCCCGAAAAGGAAAGATGGGGCTACAGTTCAGAGAAAGACAGAGACACCAACTCAGTCTGAGAAAGCCCATTAGCACTAATGACAGCATTAGTTGGTTGGATTTGTAATGCTGACAGACTGTGCTGCTCATCTGCAAAGATACAGAAACAAAACTACCACCAGCCTGGGAGTCCTCACAGGACAGCTGAGGAGACAAGTGGAAGGAGGAGAAAAGCCTGGTTTTCCTATTGTGCCTGCCTATGGATGCAGAAATCCAGGGCTCAGAGCAAAACTGGCAAGCCTGAAATGTGCAAGTTTTACTCCACTAACTGTCATGGACTCATCCCTGTGCCGAGCTTGCAGAAGCCTGAGCAAATTGCTTGCCCCTCTTCTCCTGGTTAAGGAATTAAAGTTTTCCAAAATTCCTTCAATGGGAATACCATAAATGCACTAAATTTTTATTTTATGGAGCACTGTGGTCTTTTTCAACTGCCACACATTGGCAGGTAACACCAGGTCTAATCTGTTTTGTTGCTGAAAGTTCAGGCACATCATCGCATTTGGGATTACATGGGATCAACACAGCAGGATGCCTAAGACGATGACCCCAGCATCCCTGCTGGCACAACTCCCCTGCAGACGGCAATTATGCTCTTCCCATCTTAACGCTGACTAACAGAGAGGTAACTACTGCTGCTGGCTGATCCAGGAAGAAAAACATGTAGTCACACAAGCAGATATGCTTTCAGCTTAGTGTGCATGCTCCCCTCTCAGATGCTGTGGCTGCATGGCTATGAAACCATCCTCCTCCTCCTCCTCCAGCTAGATCAAGTCAGCATCCACACGAATAAAGCTGCACTGGCATTTTTAATCAATGGGCAGCATAATTCACAGAAAGCTAGCACACCATTTCAAGCAGGGGCCAGTAACTCCCATCTTCCTTTTCCTCCACTTTGCCTTAGACGTGCCACTAATGTCACAGAGAATTTCTCATAAACGTTTAGGTGAATTTACTAACACCAGTGTAGCAAGGCTTCATACTCCCACTGCAAAGCCAGGTTCCATTAGTACAGTGAGTCCAGCTTTACGCCTCAAGAGAAGAGGAAATTTACAACAAATACATTTTTTTTAACACTCAAAAATTACCTACAATAATTCCCCTGCATTTAAGATCATGATCCCAGGATTACTGTTGCATTGGGCTGTTGAAATCACCACTGCGAATCTATCAGTTAACAGAAATTACTTGTTTTGGATAACTTTTAAAAATGCAGATGTGTGTCATATTAGTTAGCACAATGGCTAGTATTGCTGGCTTGATGAAACCTGCACTGTTAATGTGGTTATGTTGAAAAGCCAATCTTTCCATCTCTTAACACCACACCACTGCTAAGTCTCCTGGCAAATGCTACTTTGCTAGACTTCGGACAAATAGATCTCATTTTTCTAGTTATTGTCTAACTATGACCCTGCCTTGGTGCATGATAAAAAGCAGTGCTTTACACCTTATCAAAAAGCTGAGACTCTGACATGGCTGCATACCAACATGACAGCTATGAAAATGGAGTAACTGTCTGCAAGCAGGTAACAACAGCCCAGCTGGATTATCTACAGCGATGAACTAGTACACTGCATTTCCATGTACGTGTACCTACGCCTCAAGCTTACAGAGTAGGCCACCACGCTGGACATAACAGCGGACACTTGAACCTCAGTATCAGTTCTGCTTGCTAGAGGGAGACAAGAGTTACACACTAATAATGTGGATTACAGCTACATATAACTTGCTCTGCCCTTTGAATTCCTTTGAGAGCTACATTTTGTAGCATCATCACCACTCAAAAAAGTAGCTTCTGGACTTGTACTGATTAGTCACGTGAGAAAACATTTTGCAGAAAAGCCTCCTGCCTATCAGGATGCCCCAGGTTAGGTGGGAGAGTTGCTCCCATGCTGCTTTAGCAGTTACTGAAGAACTAGAAATCTACTGCTCTGGGATGTGCAGGGGGTATAGGGAAAAAAGGGACCCCCTTCTATGAATATCTCTTGCTAAGTGTAGCAGCAGCATGCAAAGCCCAACAGATTAACATCACCTCATACAGGACCTAATCCTAAAAATCACAACTCTGATGAAATTCCCACTGCCTGTTGTGAGAACCCCATGTGAGTAAGAAACTACAAACCAGCTATGCTGCAGAAACCCAAAGCTGCGTGTTGCCCAATACTGAACTTAATTTCACAATTTCTTTCCAAGCTGCAAAGATTTTTTGTTTTGTTTTTGAACTATGMATAAGAGGTCCTATCCCAACTCAGTGCAGTACTTGCAAACAGGAGGTTTAAAAATGTTGACATCAGTAAGGTGGAGTTGGTTTGGTTTTTCTTTTAGGATACTTCACATTTGGGACACATTTAGGACTCCAGCCTAATGCATCTTCCCCCCACATGAACTCTTGGAAAGTGCTGGGTGAAAACAGACTTCTTAACCCCATTAATTCCTCAAGACTTGTATCTTGGCAAAGAGAACTCCTTAAAAGGCATGAAAGGAACATTAAGTGAAACAGTATTTTTCAGAAGGGCTTAAAATAATTTTTCATGCTTGTATTTTGTAGTTTTTCAATCACTTTTACTACTTTATCTGCTTTTTTTTCCTCACTCGTTGAGCCACAGATGCACATAAAAGGGAAACAGAGAATATGACTATTTGCAAAATACTGCTAAGTAAATTTGAAAATAGCAATTTTGCTTTCTCCTAAATTCAGAGCACGTAAATTGTACAGGCTGTAGCTTTTATCTACTGCTACTACATTTTCTGAGAGAAGCCTCATCTTTCAAACCTGGGTGCATCTGTCTGTCCTAGGGTATGAAAATGCTTTCTATGCAGCACTGGCTGGACCAAGCGCATCAGATATCAGGTAACTGTCCGGCACATCAACCTGCAAATGCTTTCCTGCACGTTTCAAGAATACCTTTGTAATGAGGGCTTCTCCTTATCAGCTATCTTACACTGAGTAAGCACCCTGTACCTCAAAAGGGGGTCACAGCCCTTGTCAAATGGGACTGACGTGCATGCAGGATACGTATGGAAGCACACTCATTTTGCAGCCTGCCTTTGGTTGCCCAAGCCCCAAGACAGCCGGCTGCTGTGCTGACTCAGGGCTGACTCAGAGGAAGAGTGCCGTGTACTGAATCACCTCTGCCACATCCTGCAGCACCTAGGATTTTCTCTGGGAGTCTCCCAACTGATATTACCCAGCTTTTAAGCTTTCACTGGAAACAGAATACAATATGGAGTGGCTACAGGCCAACAGTGAGCTTTTAAAAGGTTTCTGACAGGAACTTGAGAGAGCGTGAGAGAGGCAAAAAAGAAATTCACTCAGTGCTGGCCAAAACCCAAAAGCATCTGCCTCGTGCCCGAAGATGACACAAGTGAACTCAGTAAGAAGCAACTGCAACTACTTAGATGAGGCAGTGAGCGCACGGACTGAACTCCTTAACCAGACTTTTAAGTGCTATTGCCTTTGGGGAAAAATCCTCTCCATCCACGCTCCACGGAGGCCATGTGTACTGAAGCTAGCCGCTTCTTCTCTTCCTAGGCATCACAAACTCATGCTCCAAGTCAGTATTAATTTCAGACTGTCTGAGAGCTCAGAAATTGGGTGCAAACCAATCCACAAGGATCGCTAAAAAACAGGGGAGGTAATGATTTTTTTAATAGCGGAAGTCTGAGCGAGAGGGACCAACAAACTAAACAGTCGAACATGGAGTCTAAGTGCCCTGGGTTAGGATTTGGAGTGGTGACCGCAGCTAGCACCCAAATGACCACCTACCAAGAGCAAGTTTCAGGTGATGCTGGAACAAACCCTTCCTCCCCATTCACACCGAGGGCCGAGGTGGTTCACAGATCACAGCAGAGGGAAGGTGCCTAGGCAGGGGGAGCGGAGGTGGGGAGGGAGGCAGGCAAGCGCATGTTCTCACCTGAGGCTGCTGTAGCGTTTGTGGGGGTTGAAGCAGCTGCTTGGTTCCGGGCATGAGCAGGGATGAGGATCGAAGCCAGAGATGGGTTACTTGACAGTTCTGGAGGGGAGGTGGAACAAACAGAGTTAGCTCATTGTCCATGAAGAGCCCCGCATGCAGGCTCAGCTCCTCAGGTTTACCCCCCGTAACAACAACCTTGGGTGAAACACATGCCCTTACAGCCAAAGGTCGCGTTACGTTTTCTTCTTTGCCGACCAGCGAGAGGAAACCACAGCCATATTTGTCAGTCTCCAGAGCAAGACTGTCACAACTACAAGTAGTGGAGCAAAGGAATTATTTCCTAGAGAAAGACAGTGGCTTGGTAGTTAGCACAGAACCAGCTAAGCCGGTTCCTTATCAACAGCCTGATAATGCTGTTTCCTTCTGAGCACTGGAAGGATTCCCTTCACAAACCCACTTGCAATCAGTCTCAAGGAGAAGGCTGATAACAGTGGTGCTGCTTTGGGCACTGGTTCAGCAAGCAAGCAGCTGCCACAGTTGCTCCAAGAGCTTCAGGGGTTCAGTTCTTTGGCTCACTCAAGCATCACTTTCTCAAGGACCCGGGAACCCAAGACCAATCTCTCACAGCAGTCTCCTTGAGCGAGGCCAAGAAGAGGTGACATCTCCTTTAAAAGCACAGGGAAGGGCAAAGGGAATTGGTCTGCTGGGCAATTTAAATGGACAACAAAATGATGCAACCATTCTTTCTGAAGACATTAACCAAGGAAAAAATAGTCATGTCTTTTAGACTCCAAATCTAATATACCTTCAATGTTTATCAGAATGAGAAATAGGCATCTTACAGCCACAACTGTGGGAGGATTAAGGGCAACACATTGCCAACAAATGACAATCTTCTGGCACCCTTTCAAGACAATCCAGTGCCTCACAGAAGGTGGGACTGAGCCGAGACAAGACAGGTCCTGTTTGTTTCAGAAACAGGAGTGACTGACTGTCTCTTGAGAAGGCAACATCCGGTGAAAAGGATGTGAACAGTCACCTCACGGAAGGAGACTGATGACTTTTGGAGCTCCAGGAGGTCATCTGGAGGAGAAATGAGAATAGACAGCTTTTTACATAAGACCTCCAGATAGCAAGGGCTGTACAGAAACCAGTCCAAATCACGCCATGGGTTCAGTAAGGTGGTTTTGTACACAGTCTTGAATTACTTGGGCTCATTTTTAAGAGCCTATTGCTTTTCTTTAATGCAAGCTTTAAATTTAGGACCTAAAGGGATCAGTAGTCTACTTGGCGATTTTTTTTTTCCTCCATTAAGTTACACTAAGTTTCTTTACTGCTGGGAGGGCAAGATGCAGAAGACTCTCACCTGCTTACAAGCCTCTTATTACTACACATTCTGAGACTACATTTCAGCACTTACGAACACAAGCTCCAGCCTAGAACCAAACAGAAGTTGCTACATTACCTGCAACCCATCCAATCTATCCTGTAATACTCCATTCAGGTCTAAGCAGACCTAGCCAGTCCTTCTACAAAGCCTCAATACCGACAGCATTTGTACAAATACTAATCCTCAAATTCATATGGGAATAATTCAGAATTCATATATTCATAATATAATTCAGAATTCGTAAGTCTCCATTTTAAATGGAAAAATAAGCTGAAGAAGCATGAATCCTCAAGTGTCAAAGCTGAACACCAGCGATAAACCTAGACCTTAATACTAATTTGGGTATATAGCTGCTCCGTGCTAGAAGATGTTGCTCCTTCAGTATTTTTTCCAAAGCTATTTCTCAAATCTGTTATTGCTAGGAATCTGCTGTTTACCTCGCTCTTTTAAAAGTTTCTATCATCCCCACATTCTTTTCTGCTCATCACTGGCAGCAATACAGGGCTGTAACCCAAACAAAAGCAGAGCTAAAATGTCAAGGAAACCAAATGACATTTGCTACCTTCTGGTGTTAAGCGGTGCCTCGAGGATACAGTTATAGACTGCCTGCATCGCTGTAGCCAGAGAACCAGCTGATCTGACAGAACACCACCTTTGCAATGGCACTTCGACCCCATTCTCATTCCTCCCATACGCTCATCTAATGCCATCAGAACACCTTCTTTTGCAGCACCAATTATGGCAAGTATACTGTTTGTTGTTGTTTTTAAGGCAAGTGCAACTATTTCTCTGAAGCTACCTTAAAGAACTTGCATAGACACTAGAAGACTGATCTTATTCCCTTCTTCTCAAACTCCCCATTATCTTTCTTGGTATGAAGTTTCTTAAATTCAGCATGCTCTGAATGTCTTGACACTTCACTTAGAGGAGCAATTCAATTCAGACAAGAAATAACCAAAGTAAATGGAACTCTTTTGGCTGAAGTTTAATAGCAGCTTTGCTTGAGAACTTGTTTGAATTTTTGTTCTGCCATATTTTTGCAGCTATCCCATCTGTAAGGATGAGATATGTCAATACTGAGGAAAAAGCTTGACCTGTGGTATCTGCAGTCCACAAAGTATTGAGAACCTCTGTTCTCAGTGATTTCCAACACAGTATTTGGACAAGCTGTTGAACTGTAGCCTGCTTATCTAAATCAAACTTGCAATTCAAGGCTGGGTTAATTATAACCAATACTGCTGCAAGAAGGTATTGTGATCAAGGCAATCCAGACAAAGTTTTCAATACCATGATGCAAACAGAGCAGCTATCCTAATTCATTTATGAGAGCCAACTCCCATTCACACCAGCTGGGAGAACACCTTTGGCTTTCTCCTGATCAAATCATGCCAGTTTACATCTCCAATAAGGAACAGGAATGAAAATGTCCAGCTTTACTAGAATACCAGATCATCTTCATTCCCCAAACACAAGAAAATGCTTGGTGTTGGGAAACAGTGCAGTGCTCTTTTTCAGTATTGTTACGTTTGATATATCAACACTCCCAGAATCCCCTGGAAAAATTAGTCTTGTACCATGTTTGCTTTGTCACAATAACAAACTTTCCATATAACTCAAGGCATTCCAGCCGTTTCTCCTCAACCTAGAAGAGTGCTGGAAGCAGCACAAGTTTCATCATTTTCCTTCCCCCCCCCATGCCCTGAGCAGAAATACTCTGTCTAAAAAAACCTAAATGGTACTCAAATGGTCGCACTAAGGATTTCTGGTCACACTGAAACAGTTTGGTTAGAAATTAAGGGGGTTTATATATATATATTTTTTTTTTATACATATATGTATAAAAAAAAAATATA
>JAYKAV010000389.1:813083-842187 GCA_035582835.1 Phoebastria nigripes | reverse complement strand
GACATGCTAGTTAATCACAGGAACTTGCACAGGCACTCCTTAAGTGGGTTTTAAACCAAAGACATATGCTCTCGTGAATGAGAATCAAACACAAATGCTAAGTTCTCCGGGGACTGAAATTTTATCCCCTTGCTGCCCAGCTGGCTCAGGAGCACCAGGGTTTGCTGCAGTGCATGCTGTGCTAACTAACTTGTGTGGCCGGGAATCCTGATTCAGGGATTCAAAGAGCCAGGTACCAAAAAAGCAGAATTTATTTCTACTACCGGGTTATTGCAAAACAAACCAAAAAAGTTTTCGCAGGAGTATATATATATAYACTATAATGACAAAAGTAAAGGCTTTAGCTTAACGCTGCCAGCAGAGAATTCTGCTGACCACCGTGCCATGAATATACGGTTACATGGAGGGGCAGCAGAAGCTGTTCAGCGCCAAGACCTGTTGCCTGCAGAGCTCGGATTGCTGACCACAGTGCAAAGTGGATGCAAGTATCACTCCCAAGTCACAGCCTGTCCAGAACAAAATCTAAGACTGACTCCAATTAAAAAAAAAAAAGCAAGCTTTTTTTTTTTTTTAACCCCATGGTAAGTAGCACAAATGAGGATGTCTTGAGGTAAATCCACAGAAGTGAAGTCGCTTGGTATTAAAAAAAACATGAGGTAAAACCACTGAGGTCTCCCTCATCCACCTTCTCACTGAAGTTTTAACAGGCTTGATTTACCACAGCTTGAAATTGAAGTACTTCACTCTTAGCTGTGTTCTTCCCTCAGGACAGCTCACGTATCAGCTACTATACAGATTTTAAAAAGAAAAAAAATCACTTTTTTTCCTTAAGGCAAAGATGACAAGCCCTTATCTTGACCAAATTAGTAGGCAGACAGTTGCAAATCTGCCATCTGTAAAAGGAGTACTCGTTTGTCCACTCTTAAGCTCCTCATTTTCAAGTCAGTGAAACCCTAACATCCGTTTCCTAAACCCTGTTGAGAACTGCTCAGCCTGCCTTTGGATCAGAAATTACGTACTTAGGGTAAGCAGTTCCCAAAGTCTGCCCTAACTGCTTCAAACCAGGGAGGGAAAAAAATAAAAAAAATAAATTAGAAGGCCTCACACAGCCTCCTCCTGCAACAAGTGGCGACGAACACATGAAGGGAGTTACAGGTCTGTGCCCATCTCGTTTCTATCACCTTGTGTTACAACATTCGCCTGACTACTGCCTCAAGGATGTGGTTTGAACTCAAATATTCCACTTCTAGCATTTCTCTCCTTTTTTTCAAGGCTAGGCCTAGTAATTTGAAAAAATGTTTAAGTACATACCCGTACTCCTGAGGTGAAATGTCCTGTTCCTGACGAGTCCTAAAGATGATAATGCAGTGAAATAATCCAAACAGGGGGAGTCAATCCAAAAGAGAATAGTCCAGCAAGGAAAAATATAGCCAATATTATAAGAAATCCATGGTGTGGGGGACATAGAAAATGTTTATACAATTAGAAACTTTAAACATCAGTCTCCATAGCAGCAAGTCCAACTTCACCACAGTGTATGCCAAAAAATCGATTGTGCAATGGTGAGGCATAGTATAGAAACATTTCTATATTAAATTTATGTTCCAATGCCAGTGCATTTACTAAAAAAATAAAAAAAATTGAAATCAAAACTCTAACTTGAACTAAAAGGGTAATTGAAATTCCCATCACAAAGAATTTTCAGTCCTTGGTCCTGGATATAAACGTCCACAGACAATGGGGCCAGGTTAGTTCGTCCCCAAAGGTGCATCCCACTTGTAAATCTGTCCCAGAGACACAATGTAAACTTTTGGGTTGTTTTGTTTTGTTTTGTTCCCCACCCCCACCCCCCCCCAAAAAACCCAAACCCCTAGCAATTTATAATTTGTGCTGAAGAGAAAGTAAAAATCCGAGATCTGTACTTTGAATTTGGATGCTTTTAATTTGCGTGAGCTATGAGTGCCTCAGGCCGCCGCGGATTATTCTCCATTTTGGATTGACTTCCCCCGCCACTGGATTTTGTTTGCTGGCGTTATCTCTTTAGGATTCTTCAGGAACTGGACGTACCACCTCAGGAATGCGGGTATGGACTGAATTTCTCTCTATTGCGGGTTTATGCCCCCTCATACCCGTCGCACCCGTTACTTAAGAAATTTTTTTCCCCTCAATTTGTCCCCTCCCGCCTCCCTGTTGAATAATGCCCTAAGAAATAAAAGCAAACCCCCCTGTGGTCTTTTAGCTCTTCCCATTCAACACAGTTCCACCGGGAAAGCTGCCCAATTCGCCCACCGAGAACTACACAAGCGGCTGCCGCCCACAGCAATGGGTACACCAGCACTTCCATGCCACGGGGCGCCGACGCCAAGGCAATGCTGGGCCGGCGCTCCGTGGTGGGAAGGGGTGGGAGGACGGACAGACAGTGGGACTCATGAGCCGTAAAGCCCCTCGCGTGTACGGCTCAGCGGGAGATTAAGGTCTCTGTAGTTCTCAGTGAGGGAATTGATTTAGTAAATAATCCGCGGATTCTTTTTAGTCTGCGGACTAAAATTTAGTGCACGGACTAAAATCCGGCCCATCGGAGCAAAGTCTGTCTCGGTCTAAAATACATCTGGGTGAAAGCAAAAGAAAATAAAAAAATATAAAAAAAGAAAGAAAAAAGNAAAAAAAGGAAAAAAGCTAAGTGCACAAAGTAAAGTGTTTGGGCGGACTAACATTTAGTATGCAGACTAAATATGGCCGGGCAAAAGGCACAGCAAGTCCACAAACAAAAAAAACAAAAAATAAAACACTGACAGGAACTTTTAAAGCAATCAAATACTACCCCACCGGCGCAGCAATTCATTTTTCTAAAATGAAACAAGACCTTGTGTAAGGCTATTTGTCCACAGGAGGGACCGAAGGCTCAAGTTTTCATTTTAAAAAATGAACCTGTTTTGGAGATAAACAAATGCAAAAAAAAGGCTTTACATACAATATTCTTCAAGGAAAATTTGCACTTGCATAACTCAAAACCTCTTGTTTCTGCAAAGCAAATGAATTTCAGGCTGAGACCCAAGTCGCTGGTTTTTTATTTGGTTGGGGTTTTTTTTTTGGATGAGTTACAAAAATCTCTGAATGATCATGTCAAATGGAAATGCCGACTCATCCAAAACCACAGCTTTTGGTGCTTTTGGGTTTCCCCCACCCACCCCTTCAGATCCCGATAAATCTATACCTCACCAAAAAGCTGAGGGACCAGTGCAAGTTCTTTCTTTGTTCAGGCATGCTGGTGATGCTCAAATGCTGACAGACCGTAACAGCTAGACAGCAAGGCCAGACACACTCCTCTCTCCTTTCTAAGCTACACTGCTATCAATGCGAATTTTTTTATGTTACTCCCCCTTCATTTTTGTGGAACTACCACCATCTTCAACATTTCAAAAACAATTGCCAGGCTTAAATGCCCCTGGTGCACTATGCAACTCTCATCCCCAAGTGACTTCAATTTAGATGAAGTCTTTGTGCACTAGTCACATTTTATCTTACTAATTTGAAATAGTTCCTACCAGTGTAGCAGAGTTCATGCCCCTTCTGAATTTTATTTAATTTTTTTTGCGCGCATGGAAAGACAAAAGAAAAAGGATGGAAAGCACAGGATTCTCCTATTTCACTTCACTCACATCAGCATTCAGCTCTCAAATAAAACCACATGGGGCAAGAGCTAAGTATTGTTTTAACAGAATGGTTGCTCTGACTTTCAGTTCATTGACATTCTTCAAACAGACTTTCCATGCACAACACGGAGCTCCGTCGTCTTGGTCTAAATTAAGCCCCGAAGCCAAAGCTTCACAATGTTACACCAAGGTGCTCTTCTAGCCAGTGTGTATTAAAAGACATGACTTCATGCCATCGACCACTGTGCGTTTTGCATACAGATTGTGAATACCGCTCGCATGCTGTGCTCCCTAAGAGAGCAGAGGCTTATGAAAATGACATCTGTTGCTAACGCATCAAGTTTGTGACACCACGGTTAAAAATGTCCTCACCAGCTCAGAGACTCATAGGCTTTGCCAAGAACTACCCACACCACCGATTCAGGCTGACAGTCTGTGCACATCTCCTTTCCGTTTGTAAGCACATTTTTGATGGCACATGAACATTAGGTAAGGGAGAAAGCTCCTCCCTTCAACCAAAAGCTTGTACTGTTTACAAGTGATCGAAGTCATCAGATGTAGGACACGACCCTCAAATCAACTTTTTAAAAATGCAATCGCACAATACGATTACCACGACTTTACAACATGAAGCGATATTTCGGTCAGGCAATTTTAACGTAATAAGCCTTATGATAAACATGACACATTCATAAACACAAAAGGAGAGGGAAGAGACACATGCGAGAGAGAGCAATGTCTGCACTGAGCTCCACCTGACACAAGGAAACCCAAAGCTGCGGCTGAAGCTCTGCCCTTGGGACCAGTCTCGTTCCACAGGCCTGAGAATTTCAGAACGGGATTTCTGAAATACATTTGGCTATCTTGAAGTGCATAAAACTCATGTGACACAAATGAAGGTTAAAAAGCCCACCAAAGAGGCACTGGTGTTGGAAGTTATTTTAAAATATATATAAGCCCACCAATTTCCTTCTCTGATTAAATCCCCCTACATTTTTTCTAAAAAGCAGCTCAGATATAGCAAACGCCTTATTAGTCAAAAATCCCTGTCAGGTGGCACTTCCAGAGAGAGGGGAAAATGAAATGAAGACAGAAGGGTTAAGTGGCTTACAAATGAGCCAACACAGAACTGGGAACAGGACCAGGAACCTGTCTCCAAAGCTACTTCTTGTTGAGACCACACACTTGTTACTGGGCTCCTTCCATTGAGGACCCGGCAGGAACAGAACGAGCTAGCGTTTATTACCCAGTGCATGTGCTCTGCTTCTATCAAGCTCTAAAGGAAAGCAACAAAGCTAAGCAGAACGAAACAGCTCCCCTTCTTCTCAGAGAGAACCCCCAGAAATCTACCTCTGGAAGCGCTCTCAGCCTGTATGGGACAGCCGCTATGAACAGCCTAGACAGATGTGTTGCAATGGGATGGCTAAACAGATGGTACATTGCAGAAGACATGTTAAACTTAGCATTTGATTTCCATAGTTGCACTGATGCAAATCATGTCTTAATGTTACATTAGTGCTCGCTCATTTATTGTTAAGCAGTACTTTCTTTACTGCATACAAATTGGGCAAAGGCAGGGTAATTTACCACCCAACAAACCTGGCTTCTTTTCTCATGCTTTAGATGGAGATAAGAGATTTACACTGTCAAAAATCATTGCTCCTACAAAAAGGAGCTGGGAAACATGAACTTGCCAGCAAAACTTGGTTTTTTTCTTTGAAGTTAGTCTCCAGCAGAGCTGTTCTCACTCTTTGCTTGGAAAGTTATTACAYACCAAGTGAAAAACAGAACTGTACTCTTCAGAAAGAGGTCAGGGCACAGTTTCACAAYAGGCACAAATCGCCTCCAGTTCACGCTGGAAAAGACAGTTCTGCCCTTCTCCTGGCCACGCAGGTCTGCCCTGTTCCCTTGTCCCAGGACTTGCAGTCATGGCTGAATGGTCAGCCAGGTAAGAAAGGTGATCCAAATCCTGAACATTCATGTTATTCAAGAGGTTTTTGCAACTATACAAACAATAATGCAGATGGGAGGCATGAGGAATATGCAGGTCGGAGGTGGAGAACTGACCCTGCTCCATGATGAACTTATGCCAATTATGAAACTGCACCCAAAGAAATATCTCATCTCCACTGTACCTTTGTAGCTCTACAAAAGATCAGACCTCAATCTCAGAAAGAAGAGTTTGCATTTTCAGCTTGAATTCAAATGCAAGTCCACTTATAAGATTTCTGACAAAAGAAATTTCGCTTTCTTTTGTCATCAGTTATAATTAAAAGTGACAAAACGAGTTGTCTGTTTATCCGTTTTACTGTTTGGTATTCTTCCTCGAATCTACAGTATGAGCAGTCACTTTGGAAGCATTACAAGCAAAACAATCTGCTTAAAAACCAGACAAGAACCAGGAGAGCAGGAGTAGGACAGGATGAAGACATGAAACTGATTCTGGAGGGTGGAAAAACATGCTCATGAGAGAGACCAGACTCTTTATGTCCCAGTCCCAGAGCGTGGGGAAAACGACAGAACTGCCTGGTACAAGCACAGAAAAATTCAACATTCAAGGTAAAATGATTAGTATGGTAAAAYGTATACAAAGAATACACACACACACAGAGGATACTCACACTAAAATATCTGCCAAGTATTTTATAATATTAGCAGAAATTATTTCATAATATAGGCAGAAATATGGATCCTAAAGTCAACATCCAAAGCTACTCTATAATATAACCAACCGTGGTTCTGTACAACTTCAGCTGTAGCCAGGAGTGGCCAATTGCTTTGGAAAAGTGCTAGAAGGGATGAGCTAGAGTCTGAAGTTTCATCTTAGACACTGTTTTCCTCTGCTATAATAATTTGGCTTGAAGACACAGACAGACGAGCACTCTGAACAGTATAAATAAATAAATAAATAAAAAGGAGGCGCTTACAAAGTTGGGAGGGACTCTGCCCTAATCTGCTGCAACTTTACTGTGATGGCAAAGTGCTGCAGAGAGAAGTCCTCATGTATTCATCCACAAGAGTGCACTGCAGAAGGGCACAGATGCTCAAAACCAATCTAGACATGACAGTTTTTCTCTCTCTCTTCCACTGTTAAACAAATGACTCCTGTCTTTTTCCATCTCAACACTGACTTGGAAATTATGATTCAGACACCCACTAGCTATAGATTTGGGGATGGTGAATGAAGCCCTTCTTTTGAGTACACTCAAACTTATCTCACCAACTGTATATTTAAAAAGTGCTTGCATGTGTGAACAATCTTGCAAGTATCTTCAGAACAGGAGAAACAAAGGCCACTGAACTACAGCACACTGAAGAGATGCACTATCCATTTTAAAGAGCTGCCTGCAGTGGAAACTGCTTCCATGTCTATACAATGGAGACAAGGCAGAGGTTATGGTTTGACTAAAGAAAACAGCCTTTGCTGATATAACCTGTTGTGTTGTTCTGCCATCATGAACCAYGGGCATGCTTGCAGCTCAGTAGGTAAGTCAGTTCATTATAATGCCATTACCAGCAAACATGTGGAAGTATCCTTGAGTGGGGAAAAAAAATCCAAACGAGTTATCTCCCCCATGCAGAAGAGGCCTAAACTACATAATTATATTACATTTACTACAATCTTACTCAAATGAGATCCTTTACTAGCTGGATGCAAGGGGAAAGGCGGGCCATCACAGATGGATGTTTTTCCTATTTCTGGAAATAATCACAGCACTGTCTTTGTTTTTCATAACCCAAAGGATTTGAGATCTGAAGGTAGCATCTGAGTAATGCTAGGATAAAGGCCAGCTGTAATGGGGCCATGGTAAGCAATGCCTATCTAACACAAGCTTATGAAGCATGTGTTTAGACCTTTTGTCAGCCACCCCACTGTCCCTGCCCCCTCCAAAAGGGCCGAAAGCTTCAGAGAAAGCTAATCGCCAAAGCTGAACTTCAATAGCCCTGTGATGTACAATCTTGCACTTGATCTCAGATTTTCTTCTTGGCTTTCCAGTCACACAGTTACGAAGTATAGATGAAGCTTAGTCAGAAGAAGAGAAACAAGTATAAAGATTAGTAGCAGAGATCAGACTGCACTTCCAAGAAGAAAGAAGGCTCAAGGAGTTGAGGTGGCTGAAAGACACAGAAAGAAAGTTCTGACCTAGTAAAAACAACAGCAGCAAAGCCTCCAGAAAGGGTAGTAAGTTTTATTCAATGAGCTGATACAGTTGGAAAAAATGGACAGGTTTTCCAACCCAAGATAAACCTGAAGACATGATTGTGTATCTAAAAGCCTACCCATTTTTTTCCAACTGTATCAGTCAGTCAAAAGATATTCCCACCCCTGCAAAACCTTGCTTCTCTTGTAACTTAATGCTACTTACTCGCAGATCAAGGCAGACAAGCAGTAGCATGCACCTTCATGAATACAAAATGTTCTATACTAAGTGAAAAAAAAAAAGGGAAGTCTGGATGAAAAGAACAGCTACATTACTAAACTAAACACTCTGGTATTCTGAAGAGGAGCCCCCCTAAA
The DNA here is from genome assembly GCA_035582835.1 of Phoebastria nigripes. Classification (NCBI taxonomy): domain Eukaryota; kingdom Metazoa; phylum Chordata; class Aves; order Procellariiformes; family Diomedeidae; genus Phoebastria; species Phoebastria nigripes. The sequence continues at coordinate 834,015 of JAYKAV010000389.1, read as the reverse complement.
AGAACCAAAATATCCCAGATACCTCCTTTTGGGGCTGGGGTTGTGGGGGTGGGGTGCCAGAGGGGAAGAAGAGAGAAGTCCTGTTTTGGAAGAACTGTTTGAAAGATTCCTGGAAAGTTCAGATTCTCTTTTCTTTTGCTAGCCAGGGACACACTGAACTCCCATCATCATCTGCATCATGCACGTAACTGGTATAATAACACGCACGTGGCTTGGGCAACACAGAACTATATTGGAGAGAAGAGAGAGAGGCCTCTGTATGTTTTATAATGAGAGATTCCAGCTCTTAAGTTACAAAAGTACTTCAATCTCAAATTATCAACAGATTGAAAAACCAGTCTGAGAATAGTTTGCGCTGTAAACTCACATTATTGCTGCAGCATAGAAAAGTATTTTTTAGAGTGTTAGCTTGACTTCTAATCTATGAAGAAAGACCCTTGTTAATTTGAGATCTCTTTCTTCATACTTCTACATCACATTGAATATCAATACTGTATTTGGATGATACCAATCTATTTCTACTGAAAAGTTTAAAGATACATCTATGAAGGTAGACTTCAAATTTCCATAAAACTTGTGCTCAAAATTCCAATTTAAGCCTGAAACGGAATGAATCTGAGAAACAATATTCCTTCAAGGACTCATTCAGTCTCAAACAATTTCTCTGGTTCTTTAAAAAACACCTAGAACCTATTTAATTCTGCTACAGCACCAGCCACCATTCTTCTTCACCTAGTAGGTTAACAGCAAATGTAGCAGATTACACCACCACAGCGATACTGAGTAGGAAAATAACGTATCTATGCCTGCCAGAAATACCCAGAGAGCAGACCAGAACTAGGTACATCCAACAGAAGTCCACACCACAGAATTTCAGGTGCAACCTATAGGTACTACAGCTTCCAAAGAAAATTCTTAATTGCCATCTACACATACTTTTGCAGACCAAGAAAGTCCCCTGACAACAAGAATGAACCATGGACCTTACTTTTGTATAGATTATTGGCCTGGATACAACCAGTTCCCAACTGCATAGAAGAGGTTAAGCATCTAGACAGTAGCTAAACATGCACCTTCACTGGGCATCTCCACTGCATAAAATTAACTCCAAGTAGGTCCTACAAAACCCTCAACTTTGAAAAATACCCATGTTGTATTAAACACCACAAAGCAACAAGGAGGATGCTCTTGTGTCAAAGAGCTTATAGCAGAGCGTGACTATATTCTCAGTAATTCTATCTCAAACATGCTGAAAACTAGCTGTCTGGAAGTTCTTCCACAAAAAAACCCTTAACTTCTGTCTGCTGAGTCCTCTGGTCATCAGTAGTCCACAAAAATAACAACCTTTAACTACTGTAATCTTCAGTAATTCTTTAGCTTAGATGGCAAAGGCCTGTGCTTTTGAGGCTGAAACTTAAAGTTCAAGTCCTGCTGGCAACTACCTGTAGCGCTCCAGTTACATACATAATTATAACAAAAAAAACATTTGCACTTTCACTTCTTCAGTCATTCCTTTTCTGCTCATTAGACAGCCAGAGTTCAGAAGTGCTTTTTCTCCCACGTTTTTCAATTCTAAGATACAGAAGCTCCAAGAGGATGCACATGCCCACTGCCGTGCCATCAGATGTTACACCAATACAGCTGGGTAAGGAAGACCAGTTCTACATAATACTACCACTTAAATCTTTCACAGCTCAACATGCTCAAAATGTTGAAAGGAAAGGATCTTTAAAAGTAATACATTGAGAGGATGAGCATCATTACCAACACCATGCTGAATAATCCTAATCCATTTTGTTAATTTAGCATTTGTATAATAAGAAAAGTACAGATCTCACAAATGAAGTATCATGTAACCCAATTGTAATAAACTGGTTTAAATGCTATTCGACACCCAGCTGATATCAGGAAGAGTTGTGTGCAGAATGACTCGAGAATGAGAAGCTATGTTGCAAGCACAGCTCCCCAAAACTAATTGTGTCCTAATGGAGAATGCAGATTTGATCTTCTGGCAAGCTCCTCTCAAATCTTTATAATTGACGTGATTTCACTTGTGATCCTTTTAGAATGACCAAAACCCATTCATATAAATAGAAGGAAGTCTCAGTTTTTTCTTGAAGCTTCCATTTGCCAAAAGATCTCTGTTGTGGTCTAACAGACCACCAAGTGCGTACAGATGATTCTTAAGACTATTCAGGCAGATGATCAKTTGCATAGCTATCTTAGATGCTTAACTGTGTGTCCTACAGTACATCTCTGCACTCCTACTCCATTGCATATGAATTTAACCCCCCCTAATCCAAACACCTTCACTGCAGGAATTCAGATGCAACCCTAGTATTCAATGCTACAAGGCTTTATTCTTGCAACTTCTACCATGATGCAATTTGAAACTGAAGAGAGCAACTCCCAGGGATTTCATTTGCCCTAATTTTTTTTTTTCCTGTTAACATAAGGTATTAAAAAGCCTCACTGGATTTACTGACCTCTCATACTATTATAAATCACTTAACCAACCCAYAGAAATAAACTTGGATATGGAAATGCAAATCAGGAATTACTGGGGAAAGGGAGAATTCAGGTGGTGCACAACTTGTTGGAGAAGCTATCACAAAAATAGTGACTTGCAGTACCTGGTCTGGCATGTATCATGGCCTGCTATCACCCTCAATGAGCTCTAGCTAGTGTTCCAGAGGTTCTACCACCACAGAGCATTTGGTCCAAAAGAGTCTGACCTGGACATGTGCTCAGCTAGGAATGCAACCCTTCCATGCATACACACTACTTTCTTAGCAGAAGGAACCTGAGCCGTTAAGATATGATGAGAATATACTGCGACTGTATCAGACATTTCTCAACAGCAAAAAGAAAACGTTAACTACCCAGGCTTCAATTGCTTAAGACTCAGTATTTAACTTATTTCACACCGAAAAGGCTAATTAAATGATTAATTGTTACCCTGTCCCACGTCAAATATCCATCATTCCTTGACACGTGGAAGACAGCTTAACTGTGTGGCAATGTATTTGTTTCAATGCTAGCAGTTTCCTCTTTGATCATGGAGGTTATAATATTGTCTGCATGTACTGCGATAGCGTCTCCTTGTGAAAGCTAGATAACAAGTAGTCTTAAGAAGTAACTCCAAGAAAAAACACCTCCCCTCAAACAGCACACCTATAGGAGTACAAATACAACAATATCTATGAGAGAACCAGTTAAGAAAGTGACTGTCAGCCCTCGGCACATTATGTAACAGCATTACAAAAGTGTCACACGTATCACTGGAACACTTTCTCAGTTGTAGGTGACTTTTGTGCACATCAATTTATAGCATGACAGGATTCAGATATATTGCAATCCGCTATAAACACACACACCATTGTTAAAAAAAAAAACAACACCTGTAGGCAACCTCAAAAAAACCCCTGACCAATAGGTATTACGGTACACTACTTCAATACCTTCTTTTCCTTATCTACATCAAAAATTACTGGGTCCCCAGCTTATTTAAAGGCACCCAGTTTAGACTGAAGGCCACCAAGACACTAAACAAACTGAACTTCTTGAATTTTTACTTTCAGCCCTACATGTCTTTATTATTCAGTTCATATAGACTCACCTTAGTCCATGGATGTGCCTTAATCTGAGGGAATTTGAATTCAGTATAGTTTGGATTCATTTCTCTAATTTGCTCCCTTGTAGGCGTTCCCAGAACCTAAAAAGGAGAGAGAAAAAAAGGCAAATTGTTTAGATGTGCTTCAGATTCACATGGTAATGAAGAGCAGAGTGTAACCTATTACACATTGAGACAACTTAACTGAAGTCAATCTGTGTAACTAGTAAGTTAATATAGTGTTGAGAACAAAACAACAAAACTTTTGCAGAATCTTTTCAGTTGGAAGGGACCTCCTTTCCTGGGAGCTTCTGATCCAACCCACTGCTCAAGCAGGGTCAGCTGGAGCAGGTTGCCCAAGACCATGTCCAGCTAGGTTTTTAGCATCTCCACAGAAGGAGACTTCACAACCTGCCTGGGCAACCTTCTCCAGTCTTTGACCACCCTCATGGTAAAAAAAGTGTTTTCTTGCATTCAAATGAAGTTTCATGTCTTTTACTTTGTGCCACTGCCTCTTGTCCAGTCAGTGGGCACCACTGAGAAGGGCCTGGCTGCTGCTTCTTCACTCCCTCCCACCAGGTATTTATACACATTGATGAGATCCCCCTGAGCCTTCTCTGCTCCAGGCTCAACAGTCCCAGCTCTTGCAACCTCTCCTCATATGACAGATGCTCCAGTCCCTTAATCATCTTTGTGGCCCTTGCTCCAACTTCAGTAGTCTCTTACTGGCAATTCAGTTCATGGTCCAAGCACAGTGTCAAAAATGTAATTATCTTCTAGAGTTTTTCACAAAACTCAAGCACCTTTCTCAAACTTAGTGATATTTCAATGGGGAAGAGAGTTTGCTCTAATTAGACTGTTATAAAACAGTACTGCTGAACACTGAATTCAGAGATTGCCGCTCACTACATATGGCTGATTAAGGATCAGACCAGTAGCACAGACTGCATTTTACAAGTCATGAACAGCAGCCCTCTGACGAGCTTAAAAGATCAGCCGGTTACTGCTGAGGGGAGCCAGACAGGTTCCCCCCCCTGCCCTGCCCCAAACTGTATGGGTTTTGGTGGTGGTTCCCCATCCCAGTATTTCCACGTGGAAGATAAACTTAGTTTAAACCTAACCTGGAAGCATCTAAAATGCATACCACCCCTGGTTTACTTTTACAAATTTATACTTCTCATTCCCAGAATCTGCACAATGTTATCTATACATGCAAATTAGTAGTTGTATGAGAAGTAACACACAATCACACATCTCTTTGTAGGGGTGGATAGATTTTGAAAGGATTCCGGAAATCCCTTCAGGGAATAAGCCGGACAATATGGCATTAGTGTTTTCTATTCAGTTAGCATTAAGCATAAGAGAGCCATTGCCTTCTACCTATATATAAAAACTGCAAAGCACATTCAAGGAATCCCGTTGTTTTCTGCTTGCACCCAGTTGCTGGGTATTGTTCTGTTCTGCAGAGAGAAGCAAAGAGGGCAGAAGGCAGAGGAGTCGCTCCTCTACACTGAGCTCAGGTTCATCTTCCTATAGGAACCGTGTAGCCATGCTACTCTCGCCCCATGACAAATCTCTCACCGTACAGATTAGCATAATGTTATCACCTCATCTCATGAGACTGCACTGTCACCATCAGGAAACAAATGATCTACAGCATGACGTTACCACTCTACCTTACTGCTTGATAAAGAAATATTTGGTTACATATTCTGGTATCCGTGAACATTTTCATTCCGTTAGAGGAGTAGAAATTACACAAATGCACTCTAAGGAGTCAGGTAAAGGGGGTGAGAGAACAAGTTAATTGCTGTTTAATTAATTTGTGCAACGGAGAAACTAACATCAGGTATTATGAAAGGAACTTGGTATCTCTATTATTTAAAATACGAGCTGTACAACACAAACTAAAATACCTACCCACAAAGCAATCTTTTAAATAAACAGCAGCAGCAGAGGAAGTAAACCCTGCAACTTGTTCAGACAGTTGCTTCTTGGATAACAGATTTAACTGACAAGTTGTACAAAACGAATGATCACGTAACTCCTACCTTCCCATTGCTAACCAGGATTTAAATCCCACCTACTCTAAAAGCCAAGGGTTACCTTCAGAACTGACAGAAGATTTTTCTGTGCATGTTTGAAAATGCTGGTTTTGCTGAGGTGGTAGAAAGGAGGGTGTTTACAGGATTCTGTACATTTTGCTCAACTTTCAAAGCAAAAAAGGGTTGACAGAAAAACGTGCCCTTTCCCTGCTGGTCTTCTAGCTGGCTCCCCCCAGAGCACTGGCCACCCAGCTGCCAGCCTGCCAGGATGGCGCCGCTCTCAAAGCTTTGATGACCACTGCTCTCAAAGCTTTCCAGTTCTAAAGGATGAGGGGATTTCACACCTGCAAATATTATTTTCATCCAAATTCAGGATAAAAGCCATTTTCAAAACCTTGGAAGTTTCTTGAATTAGTTAAATTAACTTCCTGAAAAATTATGGATAACTTGTATTACTATCCCACCATTTCTAAAGGCTAAGTTTTCAAGCTGCCGTAGTACGAACAGGACTTGTTTAAAAGCACGTTTACCTTCTTTCCCCTTCTCCCCCTCAAAAAATTCCTTTAAGAGCCTTCCTAGGAAGAGGCAAGGACTAGATTTTTTTCTATAGCCAAAATTCAGGAAACTGGCTCAGTTCCCAAAGCTGCTCAGAACAGGAGCCTACACAGTGCAAGTATTTTTATTTAAAGACTGCCTACAGCATCAGAGAGAATTCAGATTAGACAGGCAAGGGCAATTTCATGGAAGGACCCATGGACAATGTCTATCCATACAGTTAACTAAAAACACAGCTGTAACTCCAGGTGATGGGAGGGAGCAACTCCCAAGCTCAAGCAAAGTCATCTAAGCAACAGTGCTTAAGGTCTCACGAATGCTTAGAAAAGAAGGTACTGAAGAGGGATCATGCCAGCTGAAAGAAGGGATTGCCTGACCTTTCAGTTACATCGCAGCCTTTGACACACAAAATAACTGTACAAAAGGAAAAGTGACTTATTAGCCACTCAGTGTATTTACTTTGTTCTCTCTGGATTATAAAGCCAGACTGTGCTTTCAATTTGTACTGAAGGCAGATTAAGGCAAAAAAGCAAACACAACACCCCCCCCCGCCCCCCCCAAAAAACCCAAACCAAAACAGAAAACACCAAAAAACCCACCAAAAAACCCAAAACAAAACACACACACGCACCCCACCCCCCCCCCCCCCCAACCACACCACCAAACCCAAGAAGAGGAAAGGAAAGTAGATAGGAAGAAGAATGGAAGTTTTAAAGACTGTTTCAAATTCAAATCACAATCCAGAAGAAAAGTGTGGGACGAATAAAGTGATAAGCTATAAAACTGTAGCGGTACTTGACATATCTGGAAGAGGTCCTGTAGTGGACCTCTCCCCGCCCCCCAATGCACCAACACTGTTTGCTACGTGATTTTGAAGTTGTACCTCACTGATTCACACTGAGTTTTCAGTATGTTAGGAATACATTTGAGTAACCTTGGTGAGTAACAGCAATCATTCAAGCTATTGCAAAAATTGGGCAAACCTCTTCTTTTTAAAAAGTCACCTATGTGACTGCTCTTTCCATTTGAAATGCAACAGAGAAGCATAAATTATTTTGCACATTTTTGGCAGAGTTACTCCATGAAACAGCTGCTCTTGCTATACCAACTCTGAAAATACTATGGAGCAGATGTTCCTTGGAGAGAGGTTTCACAGAACGGTTGAGGTTGCAAGGGACCTCTGGAGGTCATCTGGTCCAACCCCCCTGCTCAAGCAGGGCCAGCGAGAGCTGGTTGCCCAAGACCATGTCCAGATGGCTTCTGAATATCTCCAAGGATGGAAACTCCACAACCTCTCTGGACAACATGTTCCAGTGTTTGACCACCCTCACAATAAAAACTGTTTTCTTGTGTTCAGATTGAATTTCATGTGTTTTGATTTGTGCCCATTGCCTCTTATACTGTCACGGGATGCCACAGAGAAGAGCCTGGCTCCCTCTTCTTTGCACCTTCCCTTCAGATACTTCCACACACTGATAAGATCCCCCTGATCTTGCACAGGGTCCAATACTGAATTCTTCAGGTCAACGCACATTAGCACATACTATTCTACTTCTTGTGGACAGTCTTATGAAAGGTGATATTATTAAGGAAAAAGTTGATTTTTTTTTTTATTGGGCACTTTTTTTTTTAAAAAAAGAGAACCAAAGCAGAGTAAGTACTAGAATAATAAAAATGTAGTTGTCTGATGGCATCAGCTGTATCTGGAATGAAGACTAAACTTTTGAATCAAGGAAGGGGGTCTACGTGAGACTACAAGGGATATTCCTGCAAGTGAAGACAACAGGTCAACTAGTCTTGCTCTTCATTCCCTATTGTCATCATCATCTCTTAAATAAAAATAAATAAAAAGAAACATTATCTACTATTATTAACTAAAGAATACACTTGCTGAGAAGTCAGATACTGCTCTGATTCTTAGGACAAAAATTGAACATGACAGGTTTCACAAGTATTTTCTGGAAAGTTTTTCCTTCACATTAATCTGTAATAGATGAAGCTCCCCAAATAATTTTTATTCCAGGAACAGGGTTTGTGAAGGTAGGGTAATGGTACATATCTCAAGCAATTAAAGAAAAGCTACAGGCTCCCAATAATGTCATCCTTAACAAACATGAGGAAGAGATTTCTGAACCTGGAATAAGCCCTGCATTTGATTACAAATAGCATAAAGATCTTCATTTTATGTCCTTGCAATCGAATTTTCATAGGAGAAAAAGATGGATGATATTTAGCTCCAAGAGACACCTTAGTTACAGCCCAATACTGAAGACAGCTGCTGTCCACACCTGGCTTCACTGTGCAAAACCGCTCAGAGYTATTTATGAGACCAAACCCACACCGCTGCAACACCAGCAGAAGAGGAAACTGCAAGGGTCTCAACAAACCCCAGTGGAATAGAGGCCCCTTCCGACAACCATCGTTACTGCTAAACCTTTGCCAAAATGTAAAAATCAGTTAAAAGCATATGGACGCCGAACGTTCAGAAGCTCCAGCTGGTAATGACTGAACTGGAGAGGGGAGAAGGTGGTTATTTAAATCAGAAACCTCTACAAAGCCATGGTTACAGCAGTATAGTGCCTTCCCTGGGAAAACCGCAAGTTTACGAGGAAACGTGCTCCAGAAAGTCTGGTGTGTATGGCTTACCAGATGGCGTAATTAGTATTTCTGCAAACATGTCTGCACCTCTTCAGAAAGTTGTGAGAGGTAAGCTAAATAGTTATTTAAAAAATTCATGGTGCAAGCATCTCAAGCAGTAAACACGGGTCAGCTTTGAAATAATACTTCAAGAGTTCTGTGGTAGAAAATAAAATAAGCTTACTCATTTTATATACACTTTCTTTCAAAAACACACTCTTGTCAAACAAAATGAAAGCCGACTAAATATAGAGATTTCTTTTATTCGCAAACACAAGAGCAGCTATACATCAGGAATAGGAAGAAACCCATTGTCACTGCTGACATGAATATAATTGCTCATCAACTTTTTTACACTGCCTGCCTGCAAGCGCTGGAAGTGACAAATTACATGAGGCACAGGAACAGCCAAGTTGTGATGTGGAGGGACATCAGAAAAAAATGCCAGGAGACTTCCCTTAGGGGCGAGGAGAGACGACCCACATGAAAGCCTGTGACAGGTGCAGGTCCTCAGCACAGGACCACATCCAATAAAAAGTAACACGCTCTCCTACTGCTTATTCTCCTGGAAGAGACAGCTCCTCTCTCCCCATTAACTACTGCGACTGAATTTATTTTCTTTCAAAAACTGAGCCCAAAATAGTACCTTAACATTTGAGCATGAGCCATGTATTATAATTGCAGCCTATACTTAGCATTTGGCTCAGTAAAACTGTCAGAGACCAAAAAGTTACACGTGGATAGGAGTCCTGATACTATAGAGCTTGTCTTAATACATTTTTTCTCCTCTTGCCTCATTCCTAACCCAGAGAACTATGGGAAGCAGATTTTATTATTTCTCCTAAATTAACATGAAATGCCAGTTCTGATGCAAGGAATAATCACACAGTCCAACAGGAACCAAAAAAACCCAAAACAAACAAACACCCCTCCCCCAATCCTTTCCTACAGTTTTCACAAGTTAGTTGATGCATCTCATACTCTAGATTGCAGCATATGGAAAAAATATTTCCGGTAAAGACAACGCAAGGCAGATTGGCAGATGCTGTCCTCCCCATGTCCCAGGGCTGCTCAGGCAATTATTGCTGCTTCATTCTTCTGACAGAGATGGCTTTTTTTTTTTTCTTTTCCATTTTTGAGGCGAGTAGGGGGAAGGGACTAAACATAACCTTTCAGAAGATAATAATTATCTTAGAAACAAAATCATTACGCTTCCGAGATTCCCTTTTTGCAAGGGGAATAAAGAGTAACCACTGTCTGCGGGAAGTGTGGTTGAAGATGTTTTAGTTTGGGGGGGATATCCCAGCCAGTTTTCCCTTGCTGGTTTCAGGGCACTGCAGAGCTTGGGGGGGAGGCAGGGATCCCCCACCTCCCAAGCTTTCGCAGSGGGCACGGCAGTCCCGCAGACACCGCTGCTGCATTGCAAGCCGTGCATACAAGGATTTATGGAGGAGTCCGCCCTGATTGTATCACAAAAAAAATCCCTCTTRTGGTCTGAAAGCTCCTTCTTTTGAGCTGTATTCAGTGGTATCCCACTTGCACAGTGGATTTTAAATAGGGAAGTGGCAACTGCAACCCCCCTGGCCTGCTGGAAGGAGGGGGATTTCACCCTTCCATTGGAGACAGGACTGTATGACTGCTCTCTGAGGTGTAACGCTTGCTCATATGTAATTTCTTTACGTGATCACTGATGAAACCCGCACTGCCACTGCCTGCTTCAGAAACTGAGCACATTTCTGAAGGAGATGTCACTCAAAAGCCAGTAGGGGCATGAATTTTAATGAATATATCGGGTTACCCACTTGAGATATTCCCAGCGATGGGATAACCTAACATTTGGAATAGCTAGCAAGAGCTAAAAATAAGGAGGAAGAGTCACCATTCAAGACCAAACTTTGGAAAAAGCACAGCACAGCACATGATTTCTCTCCTGTAATAGCATAAGTATTCAAGAAGAATGTACTTGGGTTAAATTATTTCTTCAGATGGAGCTCCAAGACAGTATTTCCCCATATCGAATATCATTTTGTCAGGGGTAAGTGGTCAAAGATCTCTCTCCCCTAGCCAGATTGAGAACATCTGGAAAGACCATCTTTAAAGAAACAGGAACCAGAGAAAAAGAAGCTAAAAAGAGGACTGTCTTTTGATTCACAGGAACGTGATGCTGTGGTTCTAGAGCGGCACAATTTTTCAGAGCAATTTGTAAATATGCAATAGGCCTGGAGAAACTCCAAGTGCAACTGGATGGAGAAGATCTTGCAAGACTGCTTGAAATGAAACTACGTGAAGACTGCCGAAAGTGAATCAAAATCTGACAAAAGCCAAAAATGCTTCTGATGCAGCAAGGGACTGAGGATGTTAGGCATGCAGCCTGCAGGAAGGACAAGCCGTGCCAGACTGACAGGTCACAGAAATTCTATCCTCATGAACACAGCTACTGAGGGGATGTCATCAGGAACTGCATGAGAAGGGAGGACTAGTTTAATGTGATGGCATTTTGAAGTCATTCTCCAGCGTAATGCAAAAGCTTCATACCCAGGTGTAGCATTCAAATGCTGTGCTGTGAAATGAACTCTCAATAATCAAAGCTGAGTAAGCAACTGAAGAGACAACTGAAAAACTTATCTTGGCTCAAAAATATGCTACAAGAGTGACTGTGACTCAGTCATCCTGAATTGATAGGAACCAGCAGAAAAGTTTCTAAGGTGACCTCTCTTGCAGTGGAATCAAGTAAATTTAAGGTATGAAAGTCCGATGCATTTCCAAATGTGCGGATAAATGTTTTTTTTACTATAGCCCTTTTTGGGAGTTTAAAATACTCCATTTTCTCTGCCCCTAAGTTTCAGACATACAGTTCCAAGGAAGGTATCTGAAAACCATGACTCCAAGATAGTAAAACAGCAGCTCACAGGTCCAAACCTGCACCCTTCTACAAAGTTCACTGCCGTTCTACAACTGGCAGACCTCACAGCTCTGCTTCTCTTACAGCCAGTTAGCATTAAAATAAGCCTGTGTTACAATGAAAGCTTTAAATAGTAGTATTCTATGGCAGCAAATGGAAGAGGTGAACACCATCTGTAAAAATATCTTTTTAAATGAATCCTATTCTAAATGGAATCTTATACAACCTAACGTTTYACATGTTGTGCCCAAGACTTAACATTTCTGGTAACTTTTATGCTGCAGAATTGCCTATGTCTTCAACTGTATTGAGGCTGCAGAACCCAAGCTCGCTCAGTGAACACAGGTTGCAGTTTTTATGCTAACCTTTCAAATCCAAGTTGAATTTAAGCATCATGCTGGGAGTGGAGAAGAGCAGAATGTTTCATGACTTCTTTGCAGATTTGAAAAACAAATCTGGTCAATTTGATTATTGGTCACTTTTAAGGGATGCATAGTAGATAGGACAGATCCCTGCCAACAGCTGGCAGAATGGAAAATTGAGGACCTCACTTTCTACTTTTTCCTCATTCTCAAAAGGTGAGGAAAAATCACTTGAAATTTGAGGTAAACGCACTGTTCTCCCTCTACGGCCACTATGAGAAATACTTGTCAGTGGGTATGGCATTACAAGGGAAGCACCTCATTGCCCAGTTCATGCACTTTCCTAGACAATTTCTCACGGCTACTGATTTCGAATGCAATATTCTCAATTATAACTCTCTCTATATTCTCACCTTAGCCTTCTGACAGGGCTTTTCTGAATAGTTTATACAAAACTTCACAACACAAGATTTGGTAGACAAGGGCATTGAAAAACAGTCCACTCCTGCAGTTTGCACTCATTTTCTCTTCTGATGTTGCCTTGAGAATATATGCTGTCTCAGTAACAAATATACAGGCAGAAAAATATTCATGGCACCTACCCATTCGGGCTCACATTTTCCATCATACTTCCTTAACGATTCAGTGAACATCCTTTTTTGTGACTACTACTGTAAGATTTACAGCATTTGTTCTCTCAGACTTTCCTAAACCATACTGTCTCAGCACTGTAACCTTTTAATTGAAGAGACCAGGCTTACTACAAAATTGAGTTATGCCTACATTTAAGTTGTTTCACTTAATTTCTACGCATAGGGGGTTACATATCTAACAGAAGATGAGAAAACCCCAACACAACACAGGTGTGGATGATCATTCGGTATCCCCCTTTCTACGTTTAAAGAAATGATTCAGGAATTTGTTTCTGCGGAGGCGAAAATCATAATCTCAAGCTATAATTTACTGAAGTTCAAGCCTTTACACTGGATACTCCTTTGGCTGTCATGAGAAATAACATTAGTTTGCCAGTACTATGTATTCAGCTATGAATTGGTCAATAAAAAGTTATCACACCACTCATGGTAGTGGCATTTAAAGAAACCATAGATGGTATACAGGCTATCAGCAATTTTATTAAAGTACTCCTCTGCTTCAGTACAACTTAACTCAAGTGTAGACAAAGCAGAATCATCACAATCAGAGCACATATGTGCTATAAAATTATTAGTTCACAGATGTTTACTTCCAATACTGCAGAACTGGAAAGGTCCAACTGATCATAACAGCTTCTTGCAAACTTTGAACCAAACCACAATCTCTGCTTGGCAAGCATGTGAAAAATGAGAGGACATCTATTTCCTGATTATTTTACTTCCACATTGTGAAAGTCAAAGCAACGGTAAGGCAGGGCACTATGGTTTTGCTGATAAGGCCCTTCTACTCTCAGATTTCTGATCGAGCCACAGGACTTACAGGACTGTCACTGTGATATAAACACTTGTATTTACAAAAACTCGTTAGATATAGTTTCTCARGATTGCAGACATGAATCAAGAAACAAAACAGGACTTTTTGAAAATGTCTGAAGGCAAACACCACAGGTTATTGCACAAACTCCTGAGGAACTCTGGCCATCTGAAGTGGTCACAGGGACCACTTCACACCTCACAAAAGCAGTGTAGCAGAAAACAGCGTGCCGCTCCAAGACACTTCTCAAAAGGAGAAAACTTGTGCCATCATCAGCCCTACTTCTGACAGCAACTCTGCTTTTCCTCTGGTGTTTCTTATTTAAACTGACCCAACTTGGGCATGCTGAGCTTGAAATACACTGGGCAGAAAGGCAATAATAAGAAACCAAGAAAGTCATAGGAGAAGTAGGTGCAAGACATGGAGCCTCCAAAGGAAAGGAGCTGACTGGAGGATTTCCAGCACGACAGGCAGAAACCCACTGTAACAGAAGCTAGGTTTACACAGTCAAAGGGTAGAGGAGACGTGGCAAGAGCCTAGAAGGGTCAGAGCACACCCCACTGAGACCACAAAGCAGGCCACAGAAACACTGAGCCTCACCAGCCCACATCCTCCACGCAGGAGAGTGACAACTCGGTGTTGGTTGGTGTCATACACTCTCTTAGGACAGGGACAAAGACACCAGCAGCTCTTCTAGTGAATAACACAGACGCAAGTAGGAAGTTCTACTCTTCCACCCACACATTTTGGTTTTGAGGGGGTTTTCACATGCATGCCACACAAATATACATGTATCAAGGTAGCAGTTAAGTGGCAAAACCAAGGAGGAAATTCTCTTAATACAGTCCCCTTGTGGTGATGAAATCAGTAAAGCTGAACAGTGTGTGCACACATCTTACCCTCTGTAATACTCCCATCTTATTAAGTGCATAGTATAGATTCAGAGGAAAAATATACCACTCTCTCTAGAAATCTTGCTTCCTTCATTGCAGAAGTTGAAGGAGKTGGGCGAGACTAGGGTGCTGGGAAGTCAGACACCAATCTTTTAAGCTATGAATTATTCTTCCATGCCTCTAATTTGAGAATCACAGAATATTCACAGCTTACCAAATGAAATCAATCAAGATGTATTTGAACATAAGTGACATAAATGTTATGTATTCTGAAACATTAGGTCTTTTTCACTTGAAAAACAAGACCCTTCAGGTGGAAGGTATCTTTGCCCTACATTTCCTGATTCTCCATCTGCAAAAAGGAGTGCCCTTTTCTCACCTTTCACCTCAAAGAGCTGGAAGGAAGGAAGGAAGGAAGAAGGCTACATATGTGAAGAATCTGGCACAAGGGAATTTAATAACACTGTTTTCAAAGCCAAGTACTAATTGCATGCAACAAAGGAAAAAGCGCCAGATTCTTAAAGAATGAGAATCACACATTAATAAATATTGGCTCAGTATGTAAGCGCTATTTCCAAGCACACTGAAAGTGAAATCCTTGAAGAGGGGGGAAAAACCTATATAATTAAGAGATGATATAACATTACGCATGACTGCAAGAGGGGCATAAAGATCATAAAGTTCTCAAAAAAGCATGGTGTTTTCAAACATGGTTTACATGCAACACCCTGTACAATGGTGACAGAATATATATGTTGACAAGGTTATAACAATGCATGTTTTCATGCTGATTCCCAAGGAATAATGCAGTCAAAAAAACACTTAAAATTCCATACCTTGATTATTTCCACCAACTGATCCACACCACTGTCACCTGGAAAGATTGGTTGTCCTAGTAACAGTTCAGCCAATACACAGCCTGCTGACCACACATCTAAAAAGGGGAAAGTGGAGGACAGGGAAAGGTATCAGTAAAAGGTACATATTAGGCCATTTATATAAAAACAGCAGTTTTAAGCTACTTACTTTCTTCTTTGCCATGTTTAATACTGTATACAACACAGCTAAAGAAAACACAGATACCTGGCATAAAGCAACGGTGGGCAGTCTTAGAAGTCAAACCATGAGACAATGAGAACTGGAAAATAATGTCAAACACCATAATATATTGACATTAAAACTTATACATGTAGGGAAAAGACCTGAGAACATTTGCCATCTGAAAATTAATAATTTCCCAAAMCCCTGTGTTGTTTTTAAATCACATTGATCATGAACTATGCATAGGTATCATCTACCACAATGGCTGATGTTTTTACTGTTTCTGAATGTTGAATATATACCCATATATTCATCCATATATTGAAAGCTTATATACACTAGCAGATGAACCAGTACTGCAAGTATTACTTGTATCCTGCAGTACATGATGATTAAGGGATCTGGGAGACAGCCTCTCTAACTCAGTCACATCAAGACCTAATCTTTATCCCAATTCCATTTGCAAACTTGGCTGGACAACAGAATGGCAAGTCATAGGTCAGGTCAACAGCATYCATCGAAGAAGCCATCAACTAATTTTCATACATGTACCAAAAGCCTCAAGTAGTCACTAGCAGCAACTCCTCTACATGAAGAAAATGTTCATAATCTATYACAGGTATATCTTCTTACATATAAATAAGACAATTCAATACTACAACAGCAACTTAAGAATCTAAGTGTACTACAGAATATAGCATTTTATTTTTGAAACATAGTTAATTTGAATGAAAAATCTAACGAAGCAAATGCAGTAAACACTGCATAGCAGATGTTTGTGAGAATTTCCTGTAACTGCATACAAAATACTGAAGTTCAAGCTGCTCAACACACTAGAAGTATTGCACCTAGATGCAGATAACTGTTTCTCAAAAACAAAAAACACACACAAACAAACAAAAAAAAAAAAAAAGAAGAAGAAAAGATTGACTGTAAGGTTTTCTAGAAGGTCATCATTTGTTCCATGTATATCTGAAACCTTACACTAAAACCTAACCTCAAACAAGCAATCAGTAATGGAAGACTTGTAAAGCCTACAATACTGTAATGCCCCAAAAGGGAAAAGAACAAAACCAGTTCCCTCCACCCATCTTTCTTTGAACTCTCACCTACTTTTACGAGCTAACCTTCYCCCGTGAAACAACAGTAGTACCACCACAACTCAAAACCCAGAGAATTTACCTCCTGAGGCCTGTTCCAACCTGAGATAACCCACACTACAACAGAGATCCTTATTCCCCTAGTATATTTAAACTATGCCATTGGAAAGCAGGATACACACAACACTGTCAGTTATGGCTAAAGGTCTGTGTAAGGAAGACATCTCTGACAGTTCTCTAAACAGTCTATTATCACTTTGTCACAACCACTAGAGACTGATGCAAAAAATAATCAAAAAAACCTTTCAGGAATTCAAGATTGATAACAAAATAATCTGCAAGTTAGAACAGACTTTTCCTTCCCCCATTTCTAAATGAGAGAGAGGGGCTATGCAAAAATACTTCCCCCTCTTCTCAAGAAAGATATGGTTCAATTGTAACATACAATAGACAAAAAGCACTGCTCATTACTGCAGCTTTCAAAATCATTCATCTCTAAGTCAAATGGATGCATTTTTACATAATGCCTTAGTACAAACATCACATCAGGGTTTATCCTAAAAAATAACTACTTACAATACAAACAGCAACCAGAAATAATCTGAAGTTTGAGTCTTGAATTCCATCAAGCAAACAAACCACATTAGGCTTTTTGATCTTTTAATCAAATTTAATAAAAGCTGATATGGCCACCAAGGTGCTAAGATCTCTTTCAGACAACAAATGAAGACAGCATCACGTAAAGAACATTTAATTGCATCTGACTGCTAAACAACGTCTGTCTCTGATAGCTCCTGCTGTTGGACCAACACATACAACAAAAAGATGATGCAAAGAATCACTTTTTATGTCATCCCATGCAKACTAGGTTTATAGGAAATTACACAACAGTTCAACAGATAGCATAGATTTCTTCAGAAGTATTGAAGAAACAGATTAAATGTATTAAGCAGAATACTGTAATTTAAAAGTCCATTTAAAGGCACCTTAAAGGGTTTTGAAAAAGCTGAGTACTTTACAGAGTATACAAAACAAGTGGTACCCCAAAGCTATAATCATTATTTACAACTTCAATCCTTATTTTGCACTGAAAAAGAAACAGTATATGGGGAGGAAAAGTATTTGACAGAACATACACAAACCCAAAGCTGACATGAGAGTAAGTCAGCATTCACAACTCACTTCCTTTTAAAATTTTGAAACTACGCTAGCATGATTTTTTTCGAATTAGACTGTGGCTTTTTAAAACTGTTTTAAATAACCTTCTGGTCTGGCTGCTCCATGAAGTTGGYTTTGTGCTGTTTTATTCTTTCCCAGTCTCCCTAAATGCCTTTGCACTCCATCAGCCAATTTCAGACAAGTCTGAAAGTCAGAAGTCTCGAATCCATTGCAGAAGTTTTGTAAAAACAGTGGGGAGAGCATGCTGAGGAGAGGAGGGCTCAGTCCCTGTGGGATGCACAGGGCTTGCCCCCACGCCGCTAAACTGCCGCTGCAAACAACTCAAAGGATGTGCAGGTCCTTGCTCAAGCAAGGAGGCCAAGCAAAAACAGCAGAGGATACATGAGAAAGCTGAGGGCATCGCAGGGGGAGAGAGGAGAAAAAGAAAGGATGTAGGTCATGAGGAAATAGCTGGGAAAGTCTGAGGAATACTTGCTGTATTCATGATGGGTTTAATCCATCAAACATACAACAAATCCATTGGAAACCTATGTAGTTGTTCCTCGTGCAGTGAAATCTTCCAAATCAGGTGATTTAATGCCTTGTTAAAAGACTATTTAGTTTTCCTTGATTTTACTTGCTAATGCTTTAAACACACGCTGAAATAAGCTACAGGCATTCCARAATCCCCAACTTTTTTCCAGGAGTGCAATTTCACCGACTTCCAAATTAGGACTTGGGCAACGTTCCCTGGGCAAGGAAGTGAACAAACCCTTGAAGCATCCTCAACGAACGCCAGAGAGCGGAGGCTAACTTCAGCAGCTCCAAGCTGGGATGGCAACAAAACACAATTTATATAGGTGTTTATACAGCTCTGGTGAGCAAAGTACAATAAGGAAGAAACTGGGAAATTTCAGCTCTGCTGAAATTCAATGGAATTTATGCCATTGACTTTATCAGGACTAAAATTTGGCTCTGGGATAGTTTGTCTTTTTCTTTTCCCTTTGAATCTGGCATTTAAAAATTTATCTTCCAAATTTGGATGGTAACATTTTTCTCAAGCCCGAAGTAAACAATGTACTAAATTCTATATTTAAAGACATGTTACTTAAAAGAAGTGATAAGGTAGTTAATATTAGTTTTTGATAGCTCCTTCCCAGACCCTTTTCTGCCTTAGCACAGTCACAGCTAACTATTATAGGTTAATAAACTTTCAGAGTAAGTTAGCCGTGTAACTACCTGCTCCCATGGGAGGAGAAGCATTTTCTGAACTATTTCTTTTTAATATGTGCAATTTAATTAAGGYGAAATATGACTATAATTCATATGCTTTAAACTAGTTAATAAACAAGGTAAGAGAGAACCTTAACAGAAAACAAGAATCAAGTCAACAAATCATCCTTATGCCAAACTAGTTGGGACAATGTGAAATTTTAGGAGAAAATACTGAAACCTATTAATTAGAAGAGAGTAGGCAAGGCTACTTTCTTCATACCTTCGGTGAAATGTAGTCTAAACAACATGGACAGTAAATGCAACTGCCAGCCAAAAGTAACCTTCAAATAAGCTTATTTCAGATAGCTTTCACACATTATAATAGTAGCTAATGCCGTATCTTTTGTAGACTGAAGAACACTTAGACAAATACCATTATCATGTGAACTACCTGCACTAATTTAAGCGCATGAAAATTCATATAGCCTCTTATACTACAAAACTTTTCTTAAGTTAATTTAAGTTTCTATTACTTTATTGATCTTCATAGTTGTTAAGTGGACATTAATTTGTCTAATATCATCTGTATAATTCCCTTGCTTTTGAATGCCATTCCAGCATTAGAGAAGGTAAGAAAAGGAGAATTTCTCTTTAGTTCAGGAAGAGGCATCCAGCAGAATAAYCTGCAAAATACGCTCCCTAGCTTTAATTGTACAAGTAGGCAATGGCCATTTCCAGCTGTTTGTGACAGAATACCCTGTCCATGAATTTCATTTTTGTGATCTCAAACTCTGCCTTTCCAAGATGAGAAGCCRGCCCTCTTCTTCACGGCATGAGCACCACTCATTGTATTATGCTCCAGCTCTTCTAACTTGTTATTTGGAGGACATGAAGAAAAAAAAAAAAAAAGTTGAGCCTGCTCCCATCCATTTAGTACAAATTAAAAACTTTCCTTTATCTGACACTGTATGGGGCACATTTACCTTTCTACGTTTTTTTTCCCCCTCATCTATTCATCTCTGCCCCACTATCCCTTGATCTTGATGGACTTCTTCCATCTTGGAGGTGACTCAAAGTTGCTGCTCTGGAAACTCTGGAAACAAACTAGCAGGGAAGAAACCAGGAGTTAGAAAAGCAGCTCTAGGAAGTCATAAAATCAGCAGCTTCTAGTTGCCAAATGCCAGAGCACAAAGTGCTTTTATTGCTGCTTGTTTGGAACACTTTTTGGGATGTCAGAACGAGAGCAAAATTCTGGATTATGGGCACGCATGCTACCTCGGTGCAAGTTTTGCACATCAAGCCACCAGAGATCCACAGATTATGGAGACAGAATAAGGCTGAAACCTGAAATGCTTGGAAAGCCATGCTTGTTGCAGTACCTGGAACAAAAGCTAAACACAGGTATCTCTATTTTTCTGCAACAACGAGATGAAACTACAATGACAGGTGATAGACTATTTCAGTAAATTAATGACTGTGCTTATTTTCAGTGTTGGAAGCTGCCATCTGAGTTACAGAGGCAAATACTTTTCACTGTTTGGCAACAGGTTTGGGGGACACCTCATGATGGTCCTTCCCCAGGAAACTCTGAGACAGCTCGACTACGCACGCCTCCAGAGGAGCTTCTGCTCCAGACTGCTGAGGTGAAATACTCTCTCYCTCTGTCTTATCGCTTGCTAGGGAAGTGAATGAATAACTTTGTGATACTTATTTTTGGACACCCCAAGAGAAGCCAGCGATACAGCCACGCAGATCAATCTTTCCCTGCCAGTGGCTATAAATGTTCCTTCTGGAACGCTCTCAATTCCTGCCAGCACAGTGACAGAGAAAACGCACCGAGACCAGCAGACCCTTGTTATCCAGAAGTACCGCCACATTCTGGTGAGCTCTCCATTGCCCCATCACCTAACCTAGTAAAAAAAAAAAAAAAAAAAAAAAAAAAAA
>JAYKAV010000389.1:787427-813058 GCA_035582835.1 Phoebastria nigripes | reverse complement strand
AAACCCTGTTCTGGGGGTAAAGCTTAACTTCACAGCTTCTTTCTATATAAAAGGATCACATGGATACAGAAACATCTGCACCCACCCCTGCTCCAGCACCTATGTTTGTTTGTCCCAGGACGTTGTAGGGGAATGTGGGCAGCCATCCCACGGTTTTTCAGCAGGCAACAGCATCCAGATGACCAGCGCAGCCAGTAGCATGCCGGCAACATGCTCTGGGATGGCRTAACACACACAGACCTGCAAGGAAGAAGCTTCGGCCAAAACACTGTCAAGGGATAGCTGAAGGGCTTGGCTTGCAAAAAACAAAAAAACCCCCAAAACAAAACAAAAAACCAAAACCAAACAAAAAAACCCCAACAAACCAAACCACCAAAACCTCAGCTGCAGGGACAAAACTACGTACCATCCCCAGCAAGCCTTAGGGACATGTACACACTTGCAGAATTCATAGTCAAAGGTGCACAAAGGCCCAAACTGTACAAGCTATAAAGGCACCCAAGTGACACGAATGCTTATGCCTGACCATTGAACAATCCCTTAAAGTTGTAATGCAGGCAGATGACAGAACTATTATGGGCCTGGATTTGTAGCTATTTGGCAACAGGGATTATTTAAAAACTTGAATAGGTCATTTCCCAGGTCATTATTTTAATAATAGTCCCAGGTCTGCTGGATGACACACAGAGGCATTAATGGTAGTAAATGTGTTTTGATGCTACTCTTACTATCATGTATAYTTATGTACAGCACTAATGCATACTTTACAAAAGTGCAACAAACACTACCCCTGGCTGTGAGTTATTTTTAAACGGACCTTTTGGGTTAGAATTTAAGTCATGCACTTTGATGAAATAATCAAGACTCTAGAACTATAAACTGGCTTTTAACTTCAGTYGTGACATCCAGGATGAAAAGACACATCCTGGAACCAACTTTAGTTTCTGCTAGACTGAAGAGCAAGTATCGTCGCAAGGACAAATTCACATGTTAAAAGACAACCTACAAAAAGCCAGACAGCCTAATGCAACTCCTGGTTACAGTGCTAAACAAGATGACTAACTACTGAAATGGTCATGATGCAGGCTGGCTGTACTGTCAGTCTTGGGCCACCACAGTGTCACTGCCTAGGTTTAAAAAGCACTTCTTGCTCAGAAATACTTCCAATAATTACTATATTGCAGTGTGTTATAATCATAAGCCTTGCAGTAACGTTAGCAAACAAAAAAACCCTCAGGAAAACAGCTGGATGCAGATAACGTATGAAAGAGTTCCACTTAGAACACTTTTTGACTTCATATTCTTCTCTGATTTTTAATGTAGTTTTAACATAGCATATTTAAATAGAAGAGTGAAGATCCCTAAATCACATTTAAGCTCAGTTTTTGTTACCCCTCGCCACCCCCATGTGAATTCTTATATAGAGAAAAAGACTATAGCAGGAAAAGACTGTTGTGCTAATAATTCAGAAGAAAACAAGAACTAGAAAACACAAGCGTGTCCACGTTGGGGAAAAAAAGTTTTAAAATGCAGTATTACAATACTGAAACATCTCATGGCTTCCTATAGTTTGAGTTATGGATAAATTACTGATAATTAAATGTTCTTTCCTCTCCCTCTCTTAAGAAACCTATCTGTGCCYGTTGGTTGCTATACAAATGCTGCTGGTTTGAGTTTGGATGAGCAATCCTATGTGAAATAGGGAAGAGTTCTGACTAAGCACTGCTGCTGCTGCCTATCTAGTAAGAACTAAGGAATGCCATGGTATTTACCACCACTGGAAGCAGCAGCATCACAAAACTAAACCCCTAGAATTTCTAACATATTGCAGAACACTGGGAAGCTGCAAAGTAAGTTTGTAAAAGCATTTTATTACTTCCCAGCTCCCAAATGCAAAGATTTTGTTGAGAAGGAAGTGGAGGGAGGACAGGGTAGGAAGGAAGTATTTGCTGAACTTCATTTTCAAGCTATTCTGTGCAAGTTTCATTWAGATTGATTTGTTCAGAGAAGGGGCTTGGGGGGACAGGGGGTTTTGAGGGGTATGAAAAAGTCTGAACCACAATGACTGAAATTAATGATGTTTTTGTCAAGTGGAAAATGGAGTCCTCACTTTAGAGCGACTGATTTATTAGAACTATTTTAGACACCAGCAGATAAGAAAACGAAAAAGGAAAGAGCAACTTTAAAAAGGTTCTGCAAAAAAGTGCAAAATGAAAGTCATTATACAGTTGGAGCAAGAGACATTTCACAGACTTATCTACAAAGCAGTCTCTTCTGGTGACACCTAAAATATTTGTTTTATGTAGTTATCCTCTGAAAGAAGTTGTCTCAGTGCACTCTGATAATGCAGCTGAGCCAATCTATTAGCTCTCAGCTGGCAAAAAGATGTCACCCAGGATCAGCTGCCTTCCTCTCACTCACGAGCTCCCGCCACTTTGCTTTTACCTGGGCTCTGCTGCTTATCGGACTACACAGTAATGTTGATTCAACTCACTAATGTAGCAGAAAGTTAACCTAACCAAAATAAAAGTCTCTTGTCAATTGAAGCCAAATTGGCATATGAAACAGTAAACCATGAGAGCCAGGGGCAAGAAAGAGTAGGGCTAGGGCTGCCACTTTTGGCAGTGGCCAACTATTAAATAAGTTCTGCCGTTTTATCTTTATTGTGCCATCACTTTCCCCAGACTTCTTATGGTTCTGCCTTTTTTTTATAGCAGGGGAGATACGCAAGTGTTGCTAYAATACATACTGAAGAACAGCTAATGGAAAAAAAAATTAGCAAGAGCGCGTTAAGTCTTCAGGAACACTTCTATTTTGAAAGAACTACAGAGTTGAAATGAGCCAGCCAGCCAATGAGTTTAATACTAGTTAGAACATACTAACTTTATACACACTTTAACGGGTTATAAACATATTCTGCCAAGACTTGATCATGATCTCCAAATCCTTTTGAACATATTAAACCTTGCCTAAGTAACTCAAGTCCATAAGCAAGGTAAAAGCTTAGCACAATAGTGGGGAACCTGAGAGCCAAACCTCATCTCTTTAGCACCAGCCTTCAGAAAGGGCCCAGAGAATATCTTGACTAAAAGAAACTGAAGAAGTTACCCATAACCAGCCAACACGTTGCTGTTCATTTTTATGATTTTTCATTTTGCTGTGCATTTTTATGATTCCACTGTATGAAAACCTGGCTATTTCCTGTACTCTGCCAAAACCTCCAGCTTCCCTAACATTTCCATGACACAGCTACGTGCCAGGTATTAGAAAGAAGTCTTCTTCATGTTCAAAATCAATGACTAAAGGACAGCAAAAGTTAACAGAGTAAGTTGAATCAGAAAGACTACTGTATGCAATGTATTAAAACTGTCAAGAGAGTTTAAAGCCAATCATCAGGCCACATTTTCTCTCCCACTAAAAACACTTTACTAAAAGCCAAGTAAATAAGTGACAGAATTATTTGTGTCTAAATCGTAGCATATCAGATGCAGTAGTTGATATTTCTACAATCCTTCTTCACAGTTATTTTAAGTCATCACATTCTTTCTCGGCTTGAGATCTCATACCTGCTTTTAAACTAAATAGCAAAATTACCCGGAGAGCTGGAAGATGTTTTGTTTGAAACCAGATTTCCCCCCATATGTTAAAAAAAGCCCCTTTCCTAATGCAATTGACACTGAAATCTCAAAAGGCATAGAAATCACAGCAGCCACCTACAAAATCTGTGTATTTTGTTAAGGAGTGGTACTTGACCATTTACAATAAAATTCTTGTGTCTCGGGATCGTATCCGAGATCTCTGGAAACCTTTACACTTAACTACAGAATAAAAACACATGCAGCGGGTATAGATTTCGACAAATACACATACATACCTATACTGGAGGTATAATCGGTGGCTCCAAAGATCAACTCTGGTGCCCTGTAGTACCGAGAGCAGATGTATGAGACATTAGGTTCTCCACGAACCAGCTGTTTTGCACTGCAAAGGAAACAAAATAATAATCTTTCAGTAATGAATAGTTTTACAATATTGCAGTGCAGACCAACATTAAGCTTTGGCACTCTTCACCCACTCCCAAATCCTAAATGCTAAAGTACCATGTTCTTCTAAGCTGATGCAAGCCACAGACTCAATGATTTACTGTGGAATCAGTCCAATCCATCAAGCAGCTACCTTATACTGGACACAGCAAAGGAAATTCTGACTACAATCTAGGCAATAAATAGGGTCAGATTTTTGGCTGGCAGTTGTCTTTTGCCAGGTACAAAGGTTTGTTTACAAAGAAAGAGGACAGAATACGGTTCATTCAAACATAGTTACCTTTTAAGGTAACTTTAAATGCTCTGGATACTCACCAGAACTGACAGAGTTTTTCTGTTGTTGGGCCCCCCCATACACTTTTTTTTTTTTTTAAACTTCTGTCAGAATATTCTGGCTCTTTGCTGTTTAAGGGAGTGTGGTATGAGGGAAAAGGGGTACGAGGAGACAGAGGAAAAAAAAACTTTGCCAGTGTAGTCACATGTTAATGGCCCACGATTAACATGAAGGCTTCATTTATACTACAAGAGATCAGCCACAAAGGATCTAACCTACAGTAACCACTACCTTTGGAAGCATCTAAGAGAATAAAGGAACACGAGGGCACATTACTTTTGGAACACGAGTCTATGAACATACTATACTTCTTTCTTAATTAACACCAAATGTTAGATGGAAAGGAGCTGGAAGACAAAACTGCCCTTTTAGAAATACGACATTCAACTTAGCAGCACCAAACCCAGCTGAGTGGCAAGCCAGCCAAATCCAATGTCTAGCCTTCAAGACACTCCTCTCAGCCTTCAGGGAAGAAGGACTCCCACCACCCATTTAGCCTGTTTTAAAAAGTCTCAGTTTTCTGTTTTCTATATAGAAACTACAATTAACAAATTCCCACTGTTAACGCAGAGCAATTACCACCTTTTTAAGCATTGTTACTTTTGAGTTTCAGTGCAATTCCTATTTTGCTCCAACACCGGTGGAGCTGAGGAGGCAGAGCTGAGGAGGAGATTCCTGAGCCACCAGGCATGACGATGCACTGCTTGAATAACCACCATCTGACATTCCCACTCGTTATGGGCAAGCAAATTTAGCAACAGCAGCTTTGGTGACCCCTCACACATATGCCCTAACTATTTTAGTCTGCAAAGTTATAGCACAATCTAAAGACTGAACTTTCCCAGAGAGAAATCTGTCTCCTGTCTCAGTGTGGATTCCCAGAACTTCTGTATCAGTTCTAAGATGAGGGCTGGCTCTAAAGGTGATTCACTTGAATGGATACTGGAAATAAATGTGCCATTGGAACCTAGGATATAGACATCCACTATCTAAGAGCTTCAATTAGAAGTGTTGCTTCTGATCTTGAGCCTCCACAGTATTAGAAATATTAAATAACTTGGTGTACATACAAGTAGACTAATAAAGTGTAACGTTAGCCTTTTCAGGTTACTGCACCTATTGTGCCTATCCTCTCTTCCCCAAACACATTTCACCCTAATATTTTGTTGTATTTTTCCATGGCACAGTATTTTCCCCATGCAACCGCATATTTATTTTATTTTTTGACTACCTACACAAATAAAAGCCTTGAATTTTAATTCTCTCCAGATTGATTTGTAGTTTCAAAACTACAAATGAAGACCCTCGGAGGAACACAGAGGGTTTCTCTGAAGAATTGCATGCAGGTTCATTTTGAAGGAAGCTCTTTTCACCAGGCTTCAGGCCACAGACATGCTTACCTTCCAAAGTCGCAGAGTTTTAGAACAGCTGTATCAGGGTCCAGCAAGAGGTTCTGTGGTTTTATATCCCGGTGGCAGATCCCAAAGGAATGGATATAGGCTAAACTCCGGAACAGCTGATACATGTACAACTGGAACACAGAAACATTGCATAAGGCATGCTTTCCCAGTCAAAACAGGGTAAACAATTAATTTAGCACAAACTCTTACTAGAAGAAAAACAGAATCACTCAAAAAAGACCCTACTGAATGCGTATCAGTGCTGTGAAGATGGGCAAGGTATTTGCATACCTTCCCCACTGCCCCTTGCTACACACCCACACATGCAGTTCAAATTTGTTCATTTGTCCTTCCAAAAATGAGCATAATTCCAAAAAAAATAATTGTGCTAGCTTTCCAACATTTATAAATAAGGGTAGTCATAAAAAACATACACAAAATAAAGGTTTTTCAGTTTGCTTTATAAATGACCCTCTTCATAAAAATGAAGTATTCCAGGTTATGTAAGGGGGGAGTTTAAAAAAAAAAAACAACAAAGAAAACCCTTTAGTTAATGAAGTTATTAACAACATATTAAATGTTGCCCAAGGACTATGGTAGTGTCTTAGCCTGTCACTCCAGTGAATCTCCCAGTTTCTCTTGGTGAGGGGACAGACTCATTTTAATTTCAAATCTCTGGGCAACAAGACAGGGCAGATAAAAACAACTGTTCAGGATAATTTTATGCAAGGAACAGCAAACAAGTACACTGAGGGAGGGTTTGCTCTGCCCCCTATCCAAGGCTAACCAGCCCCTTCGCAARGAGGAATACAGCAAAGGGAGGTGTTATAAAGCCAAGAGCATCACAGGGCAAGATCACAGGGCAAGGGGAGGATGTCCAGCTGCTGGAGCTACACACTTTTTGGCTATGGAGAATGAAGAGCTGCTGGACACAATTAGGACTGTATAGCATATACAGTCATAAAGGCATGGGAAGCCCTATTTCAAGGTTGACAACAGGCTGCCCGGTTATTTGTTATCTTTGTTGTGTCTCCCCCCCAGGTTCCATTTAAGGAAAAAAAATTCAAGCTACAGGCAGGACATTGTACTGGAGTTGCAACTCCACACTTTCCTTTTCTAAGCTCATTCTCCACAGTTCACCTTTAATGGTCTGTAAAACCGGGTGCAATTCTAGATATTGCTATCAGGTCATGTTTGCCTCACTTTCACCACTATCTTTGTCTTTCACTCTTCTCTCCCCCTTGCTTTTTTTTGTTCGTTTGGTGGGGAAGGTAGGAGGGGGAAGAGAATCGCCTGAATGTTGTCTCTAGGTCTTTAGTTTTCATATTTGCTTCTCAAAACCACAACTCTGCACAAAGAAAAGCAAACAAACGTGTTTTCTGAATTGCCTGTTCTAGACACGTTAAGTATGTATTGTGCAAGCATATTGCAAAATAATCCAAAAGATTGCTCTAACTTGAAGAGTCAAGTCAACACATGTGGGATTTAGAAAGTATGCCTTTCATCTCCACACAGCAAACCCAGAATTTCCAAGAATTTCTTACAGCATGTTAGAAGTTACAAATAAAAATTAAGAAAAAGATTACTAGAAAAGCTTCCTTGCAGTTCTTTAACAGTTTCTTTGCTACCCAGGGAAGAGCTGCTCTCTGCCTGCCTAGGTATCAACCAGAAGTGAACAAATAGGTATGATCTGACCTTTGCGTAGCCAAGATGCCTGGAAAATTGCAAAAGCTTTCATGACATCAAGGTAACATGATCTTTTTAAATACAGGATTATGAGAAAGGCTTGCCTTGCCAGAAAAATAAGAACAGCCTTCCAGRCTACCTGGAATGGGAAGTCCCAAGTATCCAGCAAGATGAAAGAGTTGAAGCAGAATTTTCTCTCAAAAGATAAGTAAGAACAATTTTTTCCCAAGTCCCCATAATGAAGAACAATTAGGGCAAGAGACTGACAAAAGCTATATAAACAATTTCTCAAAAGCTAAGCTAAAAAATTTTGGGGAACATATAACCTGAAGACACGCTGTTCCACCAACAGACTAAACAGAGTGACCTCGCAGTAGAAATTCTTATTGCTGGATGGTAAGATTCTGTGCTTTCTTAGAAACAGGCACCAGTGCTGGCTATTGCCGAGACACGCCATTTACAATTTATGCATATACAGTTATGGCACAACACTTTGTTATTGGATTAATTACTATTTGTAACTTTCACCTTTGTAACTTTCATCTTCTTTCAATCAAATTAATGGTTTTTTTCTTAAGCCCATCCTCATG
Organism: Phoebastria nigripes; assembly: GCA_035582835.1. NCBI lineage: Eukaryota > Metazoa > Chordata > Aves > Procellariiformes > Diomedeidae > Phoebastria > Phoebastria nigripes. The sequence continues at coordinate 805,005 of JAYKAV010000389.1, read as the reverse complement.
TTAAAGCATTACACTTTTAAAGAAATCAATATGAATCAGGAATATTTGTTGCTAATTTCCATTTAATGTTACCGGGATGCCATGTCAACAAGTTAACGCCATGTGAAAATATGATCGTTCATTAGCATGTGGATTGTGGTCACAATATATGAAATGGAACTACGAGACCCAGACGGGTCCCATGTTTGACGACAAAAAAAAAAAAAAAAATTATTCATTTTAACCGCTTTGTAGAAGAGGACAAAAGATGCAGACAACTTAAAGTGAGGTTTTGAGGCTACAATGTGCATACAAACGTCTTACTCCATGTAGCTCTTCAAGACAAGAGCCACTGAGCTCCAAGTGCAGGGAAGGCGACAAAAATATGCCTTTCATGCCCACAACAGAAGCGCATGAACTCTTACTCGTATGCCAGGAAAGGGGGAAGACAACAGGTAAGAGAACACTATTCTTCCTGACATCCTTTTTCAGTTCCTGACCTTTGTACTATTGTGTCTTCATCATATCAGGACACCGAAGCTGCTAATCTGGCTGGTGTCAGTCTCTATCTAAGCTGCTTAAAAACCAAAACACTCCCCGCACACTTGGTCTCCCCCACCCATTCCAAGATTTTTGTAAAGTGAGAAATCGGGAGTGCTTGCTTTAAGCCTCTCGCCTCTATTCTTCCTTCACCATAGCAAATAATAATTTTAATGTTTTTTTTTTTTTCCTTGCCTCGAGATGTATGCGTTCCTAAAAAGTTCAGAAAAGTAGTTATGTCAGAAAAGAGGTATCCACAGAGTCTATTCCTATAGTATTCTTCTTCATCTACCCACATCTATCAGTTACCTACCTTGACATAAATCATAGGGAGTGTCTGTTTGGCCCGACTATAATGTCTGGCAACTCTGTATACTGTTTCAGGAACATAGTCCAGCACCAAGTTGAGGTACACCTCATCTTTCTGAAAGAGAATAGAGAAGAAGAAAAAAAAACAAACAAAAAAAAAATCAGCAATAGATTTGAAGTATGAAGTACAATTAAAGCATTCAGAGAAGTCAACAGAATGAGAAAGCTATGGACATTTTAAGTACGTGTCTTTAGTGGGAGTGTGAGCTGCCGCCAAACTGTTTTTCCTTTAGGCTTTGCACTTGTGCACTAATACTTAAGTCAAACTTATGTTCAAGGTCATGTTAATTAATATGGTCTCCAACATAAGGCATTTTCTGATTATAAATGCGAACAAGGATATAACTGTTTGCCCATTCAATATTTTCATTAGGAGCTATTTCAATGTGACACCTGCATCAGTATTTAAAGCAGCCTATTAACCCATTAGTCCCTTCCCCGCCAAAACCCAAGAAGTGCAAATTTAAAAATCCCAAACTCACATCCTACAACTACACATCAAAAAAAAGTTTAAAAATCCTGCATCTTTTAGAAATGTTACTTTGATCTTAATGAATTTCAAACTATTAAGGGATTAATAGTACATATTAACCATTCATATAAGTAAGCCAGTGTTAACATTTGTAACCATTTTGTTTACACGCATTTTGATGTCCCAGTTATCTCCAACTTAAATATATGAACTTATTCATGGCAAAACAAAACAAGACAAAGACTTGAGTATCACTTTTAATGTCTAGGATCAGGTTAGAGGCCCATGTGAATGTAACAGAGAAACACCAAACATAGCTTTATAATAAGGTACTTMGTTACAGAATACATTAGTAAAGGAAAGAAGGAACAAAGACAAATTAAATGACAAAGTACTGTAATCACATAGTGCCGAATTGTGGAACTGAGAATTTTCAGCGGTAAAACAGGTCTTAAAAAGACTTCTGATATTTTAATGCAGTCTTCTGTGCATTGCTATCAAGACTGTGAATACATTTAATGTTGGGGGGTGGGTATATTTAACTGTATCAACCTGAAAAATTATTTTTGAAAGCTAAGTGAATTAACGAGAAGTAACTTCTCCTGCGCTTGCTGTATTAACAGCTAGATCTTTCTACAGAGAAAGACGATACACAGAGACTTTACGTGGATGAAAACAGTACAGAACTCCCAGGTCTTCACCTGGAGTCCCTTGTCAGCAGGTCCACTGGCTATGCATCTTAATGCCCGAAAACAAACTTGATTTAGCTATAGCAATTTAATAATATTACTGTGACTTAACATGTCACTTCGAGCATGGAGTGTGGTGTGTTACTCTCACAGTGCTCTGTTTTCCTTATCCGTCTCTATCCTGCCTCAGCAAAGAGCAGGAGTCTCCAATGAGTGAAGAAATGGTATGTGGTAACACACACAGAAATACACACCTTGGATACACAATATGCAAAGAACTGCTGGTTTTGTGTGTTGTTAAAGACTCAGAATTCAAGATCTCTGTTCACCATTATTTGACAATAAATGCTTGTATTTTCAGGACATTTTAATAGCTCTTACCAATACCTCCTAATAGGCCAAGTCACTTTGCAAGGCCCTGCCTACATCACTCTTCCCTACAAAAAGATGCTCTTTTTTTAGTATCTTTGCTTAAATGACAATGGTAGCAGCACTAGCACTAAGCAAATGCCAATGGCCCACTAACTTGTATCTGCTCTTACGGTAATTCTGCAATATAGACAAGGAGCAGCAACCTCCAAAACCGTGCCTACGCTGGTGCCTCTCCCAGTGCCATCCCAGGAACTGGGGAACAACAGGAAGGAATCTGGGGACCAGGCTGGAAAACAAACTTTTTGAAATGGACGAGGAGGGACAACTACCAGGAGTGCAGAAGGAAATACCAGACAGCTCTGGAACGCCATGGATGTGCAAATGTATGCAAGAAAATTACATACTTGTATTTTAGCACTTTCCCTTCCACAACAAGAGTTCTTCCTTCCCTGACTCTCACTTCAAGCCAATAAAAAAATCCACCACAACCTCTTCTTAGGTGAGAGCTATCAAGGTATTAATTATAAAATACAGAAAATAAATGTCCTGAAAAATCAAAGTTCACTTATGCCTGGTAAGGCAACCTGTACACCAAGAGAAAAAACAGTCTCATGAATATGAATTCTGTTTGATTCAGTGTAGATACAACCTGATGAATATGTTTAATGCTTGCCTCCTCTTGAAGAGTGGGGAAGGTCTTATGGTAACAAGTCACTGCACAAAGTACTCAGTTACTGAGGTTGATTACTTTCATTCAGAGGATTCATATTCCATGTATCAAAAAGATTGACATGAGAGATTAGAGAGACAGAAAAAAATGAGTGGAAATGTAATTACAGTGATTTCATTATCGTCTCATAGTACAAGTAAAGGAGACATGTAAACCAGTAATACATACGATCATTAAACCCCATCTACACTACTTCACAGCAGTGAGTTTTGAGAATTACAGAACTCTATTTAGTTCACATCAACTTTGTTTTACTTTTCTCTCCTCCATTTTGATTTTTATTTTATGTTCTTTTGGAAATGGGACTAATTCAATGGCATGGCATGACACAAGCACAGAAAGATCAAGGCATCTTGATCATAGAGAGGAAGGTTTTGCACCCGCCCACCAATCCTTATGAGTTTTTATGCTACCCACAGTACTTGAACAAACTACATGGGTTTTGCATGGTATTGCTCCTGTGTAAATGCGTATCACACATTATCACCTAGAAGACGCGAAGGCACACAAACACCTTTCCCCCAACCAACAAACAAGTTTTGATATAGCACTTGATGTACCCAGAACTTTAATATGCAACTACAAAGGCAAGGCTTATGGTGTTGGCTATAGAAGTAGCAGCATACTCTACTCCTACCACAAGCAACTGACACTTCAGAAGTGCCCTAAATGACTATTTTCATGAATTAAAGATGCTTCAAGTGTTCTGACCTACCTCCTCCTGATGTAACCTGGCACAAACCTGATAAAAGCTCAGAATACAGTTTTCAAGAGCCCTTACAGTTCTCTGTGAGCATGAACTGGATGAAAATAACATCCRAGTTACCTGGATTCCCCTGAACAAGATTCAGTATGAGCCAGAAAGCAGTCATGGCCTGACAAGCTCTGAGGATGATGTAACCTGGTTTGCCTACCTCATGCATTCCTCCTAAACACATATTTTTCCAGTGACCCAGATGTATTGCAATAGGAAACAGGGTTAGCTCAAAGAGCTTGCCAAATGAGGGCAACTGCTTGAGGATTAAGCGGGAGGATCAAGGCTTATCTTTCCGTTACAGGAAGCCTTTTTCAAACCTCACCACGTATTCCACATGTGACTTGTTTCTACACTCCTGTTTCAAAATCGCTGGGCTGGGAACCAACCAAGRTAACCTAACTGTCAGGAGCACCTCTGAAATGCCTCTACAGAGAACAGAAAGGTCCAGAGGAGACTGAATCATATAAATGACAGAAAGCAAACACAAGATGTCATTTAATAACTCACTCCTCCCTACAGACATTGGGATTGAATAGATTATTAGCTTTTCTCAGCAGGTCAAATGTTTCTGTGCATCCATGTTCTTCTGTGCTTGCTGCTAAGGTTACCACCATGTACTCTATAAAGTGAAAAAGGGGGGAGGGCAGGGAGCCAGATCCTGAAATACAGAATCAATGTATTTCATAAGGATTTTGATTTTAGCAATGCAGCTCATGTACCTGCAATTGCCTCAAATGTTAGAAGCTGCTTTTTTGTCACTTGGCAGATAAATCCTCAGCTGACAAACACTGCTCCGAAATGAGCCAGAGCAAAATAACCACGGCCTTGCCATTGAAGCGCTCTGCACCCCTCAAGAACTGACAATTCAGGCACTGTTTCACTTTGGTTGGAAACACTTCAGGTAAGTAGATACTAATACAGACTACGACATAATAAAGAGGCATGAGAAAGACTAGGACACAAGAGCCAAAACATTCTATCAACTTAATTTTTTTCTTTGTATTAGAAATTGGAGATAATACAGGCTGCAAGTACAACTACTCCAGCACATGAGCCTTACACATTATGTGGCTGAACACTGAGTGGAATTGAAAACATTACCCTACCAACTTTGGAAAGGCTGCACGGAGGTCTCCAACTCCACTTTTAAAACTCTTCTGTCCTTCAATCCACACAAGTAATCTGTTTTAAGCACCATCCAGTTGAGCTTAACTGTGGCCAATATAAAGCAACAGCTATTGAATTCAAAGATTAACTCTTCTGGATTGTTCCTTGCAGGGAAAGTAACAAATATTCATTCTCTATGATCCTCTCCCGCCTCCACAAACCCCAAATTAATCCTGAGTGGTTTCTACCAGCTTTCGTTAATTTTTTTTCATATATCACACACACTACATTTACAACGTGCATGTATAACACTGCAATCAGCATTAGTCAGCCACAGTCCAACTATTTCCCCTATTTACCACCAACACGATGATAGAAGCCAGGGAGGTCATACATGCCAAATGCCAGACTGAGGGCAAAAGCAAAAACCACAGGGCATACTCTGAAGAATATGTCAGCATCTAGTAAGATGTTAGAAGTTCTCCTGAACTGGAATCTAAGGAAAATTTCTCTGAGCATCAAGTAATAGGATAAAAAGGTTAAGAAATTATTCTGGGCACTCTTTCTTCTAGGGTGACTAAATTTACTGGTCAGCATTTGRAAAGAATGACGAACATGCTCATTTTGGTTTTCATCTCCTGCCAGATCAGTAACAGYGTGGTAGTGGTGGTTCTGGTGTGGTTTGCAGGTGTTTTTTTGCCCCGCCCGCCTTATTTTTATTTAAAAATCCCAGATCATTTAATTGAGCTAGTTTTCAGATGGACTCCATGTGATCAGCTATATGAGCACAACTGAGAGAAGATGAACAACACAGGAGTTTCTTAAACTAACGTTGCATTTGGAGAAATAAATGTGGAACTACACTCTGAAGAAACTCGCTTTACCTGGCTGTTCAAGCTAAAAGGACACAGATAAGAGATAAACCTAAAATTAAGGAATATGCCTGCAGAATGCACTTTTCCTTATTGAAATTATCCCAAGGCATCAGTACTGGGGCTACACAAGGTAAATAAGTCAGTTGGTTTACTCAAGGGGGTCATGTTTTCTTTACTGTATGACAGCACCCCACCGATGATGTTTCAGAGGTAGGTGCTACACATGGAGCTGTTACTGACAGGATGGTGGCTACGCAAGGGTTCTGTCAAAAAGTGATGAAGGATTAACTTGGAGTTGGAAAGAAAGAAAAGGGATTTCAGCATTTCACGTGGATTACGCCTTCTTTCAGAGTGCATTATTTAAACACCAGAGTGTGTCAGCATGAGGTAAGATATGCCCTTCACCCTGGCTTAGCCATCTAGATTTAGACAACATACAAGGTTTGAAGTCACAGTTTTTGCCCTAGATTCAAAAAAAGGTTATTTTACTTTTTCTTAAAGCTACAACCAGCATGCACTTCACACACCCTTATCAAGCTCCATGAGAGATCCACTTTCCTTCTCTTATCTTGAAGGCTGACATAGTACGTTAAAGATACAAAGACTCTGGAACCGCTTTCAAAGACAAAGTGAAAATTTGCAGCTTTCCTACTCTAACTACTGAGTAGCCACAATACACTGGAAAAATTTGAAAATGCAAAAAATGTTGTAATTGACCTCATTTGTATGAAGGAATGGTGACATCCAGTGGCCACATGTGCCTGTTTTTACTTGCATTTTACAACCACATCTATTTCAAAACACAGCTGTGGCTGCCACCAAACTAAAGGAACCGTAAGCCTAGATGTATAGCTGCAGTTTCACACAGGTAACTCCAGGGGGGTAAGAGCAGTTGAAGACTCAACTTCAGTGTTTGGAAAGATACCAATACTTTCTATTAGTACTGCAAATGTTGGGCAAAATATCTCCTTTCCTATTCCCTCACTGTTCATGACTGAGTTTGAGAACTGAGATCTGTCCCAAGACCTCTGTTCCTACACCTACTTATCAAAACTTATCAAATTGTTCTGTAATGCTCATTACTCTTCAACATAACACAGTCTGATGTAGGTAGGAACTGCCAACTGGGTCAGCTGTCATGGTAGCATAAGGGCAGAAGTCAAGCCTCCCAATATAATTCAGATTTAAGAACTTTCCTGGGTCTTGTTCTAAGACAGTTGGTTTACATTGTCTACCTGTGATCACTGAAAGAGCCTAGGTTCTTAGGTGATGCACTAAGCCTTTCCTCTTCATTTATAAAAAAAAAAAAAAAAAAAAAAAAAAGTCATTTTCTGTCATAGTTCTCCCCTCTAAAGAGAGACTATAGTAAAGAAAAAGGTCACTCATGAAAAGAACTTGGGAATCCCTGCTGATTCTTGTTTATTTTATGCCCTGTGAAGTCCTTAAGCTTGTAGCTGTACTTCCAAGGAGAAAATATTTCTATGAACTTGGAAATAGCTGCCCAACATCTAAAAGGTGGGATTGATTTGTGATCTTTGACACAGGTGATCTGTGGATATTTGAACCACAGCTCCCAAGCAGGGACTGTGCCATAAGCTGGCAATAACTCTGTTGGAAGATGTAAATTAACAGATAATGTTGGGATCACTGGGCTGTCCTGCATACCTTACCATGAAAACGAAAAGCAGAGCCTTTGGAGATCCACTGTTTTCTTGCCTGCACGCTACCTTCCAGACTGCGTGGAAATTTCTGAATTGGGATATACCCATGACAGCAAACTAGGCAAGATAATACACAATAATGGTTCAAACTATATGCCTCCTCAGGACAAAGCTGCTTTCCTAACGACCATCCAAAACAAGAAGATGAGAGCAGTGGCTAGAGCTGGTAGAGGAATGACTTGAGAACAGAAGAGTGACTAACCAGATGTACTGGAAGGTTCACTCATCTAGAAAGAAATCATGGAGCTTCCCATTTCCACTGCACATATATACTACATTAAAGATCTAGCCACTGCTGCCTACTCCGCTCTTGCAAAGCCCTACTGCAGGCAGACAAAACTGCTATTTGTATTAACACAACCTACTCAAAACCAGAGACTGCTCATAACTACAACTAAGGAAATTCCCAGCATGTTGTGAGCTCTAACAGCAGTAACTGATAATCATTATCTGATGACTGGTGGCCTTTTTGAATTGAGCTTGGCAGGCCTCAGGCAAGGACTACAGAGATACCAACATCACAAAACTCCTCATAATTGGCATTAATTGCTCCTTTGTTGACAGCACAGCAGATCTGCCAAGGATTAACTGGATCATAGTGACTAAATTCATCCCTAGTGATGGCCCTTCAGCACATTACTAGGCTGGTGCAAAACAGTCACACAGGCTCTGTCAATTCGAAATTGGGCTCAAGGCTCTGTTAATTGAACTTTTTGTGCAACAACTTTTTTTTTTTTTTTTTTTTAAAAAACAAGTTCAGTTAAGAAACCCAATGGTTCAACTACAAGTACTCCATTTTAACAGGGAACAGAACAGATGGTCCTTACATGAGGACTCATCTGAACACTCCTGCAAGAAAGGATGGTGATGTTCCTGCCTCTTTGAAGGTGGAGGATGTATCTCTTCTAACAGGGATATGAACCTGGAGAAACACCAACTGTTCAGCAAAGCCCAAACTTGCAAATCAGCCAGTTGCTCCCTTCTTCCAAGTTTCTTCATTGCAGTTTAATACACTGCTGCCAAAGCACACCTGAGATATAAGCTGCTGTGCACTATATGCTGAGCTGCATCTATCTCCTGCACATTTATTTTAAACCTCAGTCTAAGTCTATGGGAGTAAATTTCCATCCTGAGTCTGCATGGACTTTTGGCTGCATGCCCTTACAGCTAAGGATAAATAAGACTAGAAATCAATTAGAGCATGCAGAAGGGCCAGCTCAGCCTCCAAAAAAGAGTCAGCATATTGCCTATTTGTGATCCCTCTGTGCTTCCATATATGCTTTCTTTGACTCCTCTGAATACCAAGCCACCTCAAAGGTGGGGGGGGGGAGTTACATAACCAGAGATGCAATTACTCAACAAAACTCTATTTACTTTACTTTTATATTATTTGATGCAGGAACAAATCTCTCCAGTGACTTCTCTTCCTCTTTTGGGCACGGATATGGATCAATCAGACTATTAAACGCTCAAAATCATCCACACAAGAAAACCCAACAGTTATGAAATACCACAAAGAAAGATCTAAGCCAGAAAGGGCGGAAAAAAAAGATGGGGATTAGGAACTCATTTCAGGTTTTACACAGCTGAATAATTTTACTCAGCAGCCACTGATTTAAGAAGTTAGGTTGTGCTATAAAACACAGGGGAATACTCTCAACAAAGGAGCCAGAGGGATTATTCAGTATGTCCATGTCCGCCCTCCCTTGGAGCACAGCTCAAAAGGTTCTTAGCAGAATTAGGCTAAAAAGGACAGGCAGCAAGACCATCTACCCCTGCTTCAGTAAATCAACATTTACATTTATGTATCATGCTAAATGCAAGGCAATCCCTGAAATTAAGGAAAACTACCAAAAATCAAGCCAGAAATTTATGCCTTCCTAATATGGTCTGATCTCCCAGTGCCAAGCTGACAGGCAAACCAGACATCTTGTTCAAGACCTTATCCTAAGGCAGAATACCAAAACTATCAAACACAACAGAGTTGGCTAGCCCTATAATCCTCCCCATTTTCTCCAAGGATTACCTTGGAAAACCACAAATCACAGAAATACAGCATGGAAAAGACTTGTGACTACTTCCATACACAACTCAGCCCATTATTTGGTTGTTCTTCCTTCCCCTCTTGTTCATTCCACCAGTTATAATTACAGGTTTTAGACTACTGAAAAGCACATTACAGCTACGAAAGTCAGTGCCCTGCTATCAGATATCTCATACAGCCTCAGAAAAAAAAGAAATCAGAATCTACTCTGGCAAATTCATGCTTTTGAAAGAACTGGGTTATCCAACAGGTCTGACAAACATCTGTAAACTTACAAAAAGAAAGAACCAAGGAGGAAATAGTTTATAGAAGCAACCTGAATGCCAAGCCTGTCAACTGTCATATTAATATATATTACATGCTCTCTTTGACCTCTCTTAAATTAGAAATTATTAGTCAAACATGATTAATACGTAGTCAGTACTCAAAACAACTTTTATATGTATACACACACAAAGGTATAAATATATGTGTACACGTGCATGTATGTGCATATATATACACACATATATATATATACACACACCCCCCCCTATATAGATTATACCTATATAAAGGCAATACAAATTCAAAGATGCTCAGACAAGAGGGAGTCACCCAGTCACAGAAAACCAAGGGAGAAGAAATCAGTCAAAGCCATGTTTGATAAAAAGATTTCCATGCTGCTAATGCTGGATTGCTTTTGGCAAAAGCAGGAAGGAAGTTTAAGCGAATGGGAGACATAAAAAGGAGAGTTCATCACAAGGAAAAGGAAAAGATAGGGAGGTCAAACACTTCAACCAGTTCCATTGATAGCCCCTAGAAAAAGCAAACAGAAAGCTCCAAATCTCTACAAACTAGCTACAACTTCAGTGCAGCTAAGGAATAGTCTCACTAGCAAGTGTTGCAGCTAAGGAATAGTCTTACTAGCAAGTGTTACTTAGAATTGTTTTTCTATTTGATATTCTTTTCTGCTGTTTCCAGTTTTCTAATCAAGAATTAAACCCTGTGTTTTGCTAGAATAAAGCCAGTTTTAAGGTTGCCCAGTGCCTAAAAATGCCTAGCAATTAAAATGAACTAAAGTGACTATTAGGCACATGGCTTTCAAAGAGTGCCAGTCTGACTGGATTTGGAGAAATCCTTTGAGGTACCTCTAAATTGAGACAGATTTAAGCTTCTCGGATATTGGCCAAAAAAACAAAGAAATAAAAGTCTCTGGGCTTAGAGACACTGGTGTTAAGCACCAGGGAAGGAGGGAGAAGTCCAAGGAACACTGCAGCTGGACCAAACAGGTTGAGTGATCATGGCAGCATGAAAACCTCAATGCAAGAGAATGCTTGATATATAGGTATCAAAATTAAGTTCACTGGTAAACTATTTCATTAAAGGGATCAGCAGTATAATAGTTACCTCTGAAATTTTCCCATCACTGCTAGACTTGAGTTAATTAACAGTCCACTGCCATTAATCTGTGTTTATGCTAAGTTCTTCATGAAGACAGGCAACAATTGCAAGCCCCACTCATCACTATGCTACTGCATTTTCTGCTATACTTTCCTTGGATTTTTACATTACTCTTCCCATCGGACTTGGCTTCAAGAATCACTTTATATAAAGCTCTGAGTACCTAGCATCTAAATCTGCAACTGCTTCCTACATGTTCTTCCTGGTTACCAGATGGGACGTTATGCTTTTCTCCCTTTTCCTCCACTCTCCAAGGAGCCAGCTTGATTGTGAGAGTAATATGAAGGAAAAGATGTTATTGCTTCCCAAACTGACAAAAACATGAGAAGAAACATTATTCTTCCTTCCCAGATGAGCTTCAGAACACCAACTTGCTGCTCCCTAGAGCTTTTCCCAACCAGCAGCCAACAAACGCATACAGTTATCTTCACATGCTGCCACCTACATGGAAATACTTGCAAGCCAATTATGTATCATTTTGTACTGAACTGCAAAGAGGCCTTGCAACCTGAACTGCAACATTACCGCTGCTGATGTTCTGCTGGGTGCACCTTTGCCCTAGGGACTGGTTCACATTTGGCCCATTTTGCAACAGGGTAGCAGTGGAAGTCTCAAAGGCACAGAGCAGAGGCATGAAGAGAGAAGAGCAGAAAGGAATGCGAAAGAAAACTTCTCACTGAAGCATTAAGATTCGCTGGCCATGGATAGAGACCGCATTTTTAAAAACAAAACTAGCGTTGCCAAGAATCAGCCACGTGGAGTTGAAACAGCAAAGTGGAAAATCCAGTCTCAAGCTCAACATCAAGTTAAAGATTTCCAAAAGAGTTTTACTCAAGTTACTGTTACACAAGGGCTCCTGGAACAGTGTTCTGAGAAATTTTGACACTTCCACTGCTTGCAGGAGGTTTCTGAAAGCCATTAGATAAGGTGGTTGTCTTCTGCTTGTCTCATGAAATTCTACTTCACTCTAGCCAAGTTACAAGCTGGTTAAAAAAAGCAAACAAAAAACCCCAAAACCAAGCCCTCCTTCACAGTACTTCCCTTCTTGTACTCATGCTGCTCGAGGAATTTCTGGTTATATGCTAAATGAGCACAATATAGTTTAAAAAACTACACTACGTTACCAACAAAACAGCAACAGCCATATAACACTGGAAATGCTTGCTATCACCAGGCAAGGGGAAGGAAGGAAGGGCTGATCCAAAAAAATAATAAAAAAATTAAATCACATTTCTCCTTGATTCCTGCAAAGTGGTTTTGCAAGCTTTCCATAGGCACAGGCAAGGCACAGGGCCAGGTCCTCCCCAAGCACCTCTCGGAAAGGTAACAACAGGGCTCCTCCAATTATCCCTCTGTGCACTGCACAAGACTGCAGCGACCTGCCACCAACAACTTATCCTGGAGATGTCAGCTTCTTCTCTAGCTCCAAAGACCATGAAGAGGGTGGGTTGCCTCTCCTATTCTGTTGACCCACTTCATGGCAACAGCGGTTAAAAGCCTTCCAATAGCTATCAGCTCTCATATACAGTCCTTTACAGCATTATGGACACGTGTATCAGCATCTGAAGACAACTAAGGATGTAATCTGCTTTAGAAAATGAAAAATTATAACATTGATATAAATTATTATATAATTTATATAAATATTTATAACTATATATAAAAAGATCAGAGGAAGTTCAGAAGGTCATCTAGCCCATTTCCCTACCTCACAGCTTACACTAACTCCCACATGGGACAGAAAGACTTTTTTCTTTTTTTTTTTTTTTTTTTTTTTTTTTTTTTTTTTTTTTTTTTTTTTTTTTTTTTTTTTACTTCATGGATGACCCTGCTTTACGCACGAGGTTGGACCAGATGCCATCTTGAGGTCCATTTCATCCTGAATTCTCCTATGATTCCTAAAATGCTGATACATACACAGACAAGGAAGTTGTTATAATTTTACATCAAAACAAAACCTTGTAACCCCTTTTTAAAACACCTAAGGAAATTTTATACCTAGACTGAAAGAAAACATAAATGGCAGTGTCTACTTCTTGATATTTAYTAAATCCAGCTATTTGCTCCTTCTTCTGGAGCATAAGCATTCTGACAAATGCTACAATCACGCGATCATACGTTATTCTTTCCTCTGGGCTTTGAAACTCAGCCTGTATATGGAACAGACCCACAAGGAAGGGGGACAGAAGCATACAGAGACTGGGTCTGGGAGAAGTCACATAAGTGCTTTAAATCTAGAGTGCTTAATGCTGAATCCTAGAAAACATATCTGCGCATATGGAAAGGTAGTGCTAGAACGTGCAAATGAAGCCCGGCTGTGCTGCACTAAATCAAAAAAATGTTACGCTATTGTTGTTACACTATACTAATAACACTACTCCTCATGGACCACACATTTCCATACTGAAAAAGATCTGCTCCAACATGATCTGTTGGGCACCACGATAGCATTTTCTCAATGTTATCACGTCTACTATCTTCACACTCCTGTCTCTAGAAATTCAAACAGTTCAGTTATACCCCAGATGGTTACCAGGAGGCATTGCCTTGTTTTTCATTCTTACCTTCTCTCCACTAGAGTAGAAGAAATAACGCAATCGGACAATGTTACAATGATCCAACTTTCTCATAATCTGGAGCTCTCGGTTCTGAAACAAGAGAAAAGCAAACAATTAGAAAAAACTCTTTTCTCACAAAGTTAGAGTACTGTAATGAACACCTTAATATGCAGATACAGGAGCTGACARAATTAAGGAACCAAAGAACAACTAAAGTTGGAAAGAGGCAACAGCTTTCACACGTTTATTAGTCTTTCTTCCAATTACTTTGTCACTGAGAATACTGACATCTTTGAGTACATTTTCCCTCTAAAATAAAGGTCCACAAATCCATCACAAAATCCAAGAATTACCTACTTATATTACCAAAGTTTCAGTGGTAAAAGGCAAGACGACATTAACTTTCCATTTTTATTTTCTGATCTTACAGTAACACAATATATCAGCCAGAATGGTTGGAAGCCCATCCCCCTTGATACTGTAAAAATCATGTAAACAACATAAAAGCAAACACAACATTTCCACCTACACACCTGCCCTCCTCCACACTGCAAAAGAGGTTTGTGATGGAAGATCATTTCCCATACCATTCTCTTCGCAATACCAACAAAAAGCACCTGAAATTGAGTAGGCAACTCAGTTCCCACTTTTGTTCATCAAAGGTTTAACCAAGTTTAGGCAGACAGAACAACAGTGTTATTTTCCCATTTTATATCAACCTGGAAAAGCTGTTAAAATAAAATCAGTTCATTACATGCATGATAAACTGGGGACTTTACTGCAATATCCATTGTAACTGAGCCCTAAAAATGAGCGATCTTACAGCCTAACAGATAAAAATTTGTGAAATGTTGAACTGCAGGTATGAATGAAAACAAGCAAGTAAAATTAGCACAGCTATGTTTGTTATACTTCATTCCACAGCTGTTGCTACAATACTCCTTTCTCCTATGGTCACATTTACACATCACTGTTTTTCCTTCCTCAATTACTATACAATCTGCAGCTTCAAAGATAGAAAGTATTCCAATTTTTACTTGGATCACGGGGTTGCTAATCATGCATCCTAACTAGCTAGGACCAATACACTAGGCTAATACACTGGTCCTACTAGCATCATTAACTCTGGCCAACTTCAGGAATATTTGGGAAGAAAATTCTTTAGCCACCACACATTTTCAAACTCAAATGCACAAAGCTAACACCTACTTTGTGCGGTGCTGCTGTCGAAATAAGGATTTCATATTCTGTGTATCAGAGGGTCACGTACAGTGCCTATCACTACGATTAAAGCTTAAGGAACTCCGCAAGAACCACTCAGAGCTTCTAATGTGAACATGGCTACAAACTCCGCTTTTAATTCCTCTAAGCCATGTAGCCTTAAAAAGAGGTGTTAGATAGGATGCAGTATCATTAATCCTATCATCCCTGCCACCCGCTGAAAAAAATACTTCAGTATTAGCCAGCTTTTTACAAACACGAGTGACATCTTACACAATTATCAGTTGGCAATTATCCAGCTAGTAGTTAAGGAGAAAGGATGTCCTTCCCTGAGCCTGCCCAGCTTCTGAACAGATTAAAGCCTAAGTCTGTTAGGTGCACACCAAGACAGGCCTATTCTATCCTGAAGGATGAAGAGAGAAAGTAAGAGAAAGCAGGGAGAGACTTTGAGGCTTTCATGTATCTCCTGAAATCCCATGGAGTGAATCTGTGAAAGAGGAATACAGGCTTCATCACATAACCTCGTCAACACACCTCACATCTCAGAGAAAAGCGTTCTCCTGGTATGAACAGGTGCTCAAATATTCTCCACTTATTCATTCTTTATTAAATGCTATCAAAAAGAAGTCAATTTTAAGAGTCATGGCTGGAGTTCCTGTGACGCATGGCACAGTTCAGACTTCAGACCAACAGAAAGACCTCGTCCTCCCATCTTGTCCAAACCGCACACCACTGCTGGCTCAGTGGTGTCTCCCTGGACCTTACAACCCAGGGCAGATTTCAACCAGCAAGCTGAAGTAGGGATGGCTCTAGATCCCATCAGTCACTGAAACACCAAATTATGACAAGAGATTAATTTCTCCAGTTGGCTTTTCAGCGCTTAACAGTGTTACTACAGGACTGAACCTAACACCGCAAATTCCAGCACCTCAACCAAATCCCACCAGCGATTCATAGCACAACGTAAGGCAAGTAATTTCCTCCTCCCTTTCTCCCACTGGCTGTGAGATGGGAATAATACCTTTTATCTCATGGAATTACTGGAAGAAACATGAATGCACTAAGCATGAATGTGCAGATATTATTTTGGCAATATCTCTACTAGTTCCTTAAAATACACATATATACTGTAAGTCAGGTTACTGCTTCACGATCTTTAGATAGTATGTGTATGCTGATTGGATGCACTGGGGGGGGGGAAATCAGTGGAAGTTATTCTAACGCTAGGCTGAAGTTATATTTATACTCTGGTATCTCATCCTAGCACAAGCACAGTCTGTGCCCACTTTGATGCCTTCCACTCTGACCCATCGCCTTCAGCCCTCATCCCGACCATCTGCTGCAGCTGCACAAACAGTGCTTCAAGAGGTGCTAATATCAGGGATAACTCAAACTGGTTACACAGTAACCTATATCTCGCATCCTGTGACTAGTCAGAAGGAAACAAATTTAAACTGTCATCTTAGTCAAATAGGCACCTCAGCCATCTTAAACCCAAGCTGACTTCTAATCACCACTCCCTGGTGAAGTTAAAACTGGAAATACTTGAACAGTTGCAAAGCTCAAATTGGATGTGGCAGGGGAACAGCTACTGATGTTCATGTAACAGACTGATGCTTTAAAGAATTCATTTTTTCCCAGATGAATACTTCAAGTAGTCTCACTTTACCATGTATTTCCCTGTATACATCTTAAATAACAGCCTTTTCACATTATAATGTGGGCTATTAATTACCAGTGCACAAATGCACTGGGGGTGGGGTGGGGTGTGGAAAATCAGATTATAAGCAGGAAACCTTTAGTGAAGTGAACCGTGACAGATGTCCTACACCGAGCACAAGAAAACGCATATCTAAATAGAATGCAAACTAAAACCATTTCAAAACATGCTGATGAGAAAGGCTGACAGTGCATGATCAAAATACAGGGTGGATGAAAACATAAAGCTCATGCTTATCCCTAACTCATCATTTTTGCCTTCCAAGAGACATGGATGTAAAGTCAAAGACTCAAAAAGGAAGTTCTTCTTTCCTGTTCCCCCACCCATTCACATGAAGAGAAGGGTTTAGTTTTCTTACTGAGAGTATCAGGCCTGGTAAGCACTGAAGAAACCAATACCCTTCAGCGCCAGCCTTGCCACAAGAGAGGACCCAGTAAGGCTTCTGTTCACACCAAAACACAGAGCTCCTGCAGCACACATTCCTTCAAGAAGCTGCAAACCAATGGGACTATGAACAGATTACTCAGCAAATTTCAGTTGCAGTTTGATTTCTTTATCTAAAATATATTTCTTTATCCAGAAGGCAAGGGGCTGCTGACACACGGCTCCAGAAGACTGCTTTACAACCAGTGCATTTCAGCCCTTCACTGACTACTGAAGCAAACGTGACAAAACCCTGTTCGTCACTTCTGAAGACAACCTTCCTAGTCCAGACTGCCTGTATCTGTTGATTATATTGAAGAAATCTGGTTGCTCAAAGTTAAAGATTTGGGTAAAGATTGCCAAGACAACATCAGATTTATAACTTCAAAACATAGCCAATAAAGCTCAAGCATGAAGACTCATGCCTCCTCTCCAAAGTTACAACCCTGATTCCTCCTAACTGTGCTAATGCTGCAGTTGATATAAAACCACCAAAGCAAGGTCATTTCTGCCTCACTACTGTAATCTGCTATTACAGACTAGGATAACCATCCCCCC
>JAYKAV010000389.1:768516-787422 GCA_035582835.1 Phoebastria nigripes | reverse complement strand
CCAGAGATTTCTAGAGTTATGCCAGTTTGCATTCATCACCCCTAACCCGGATCTTTGCCTTTTCTTTTTCTCCCACCCCCCACCTTCTTTTTCCCCCTTTTTACAACAGGGGATAAAATGACTGGATCATAAGAGATGATGCCTTATGGACTTGCAACTTCCTGAACTGGAGCAGAGCAAATGAGGGTGGAAGGTCTTGTACAGCTCATGTCAGCACGACATTATCAATATATACCCAATAAAGTGTAGAAATATCCCTTGGATCCAGTTCAGACGAGAATTCCTCAGAGCTTCCTTAGCTAAAGGGTATGCTGGGGTTTTATCTTTTTTTTTTTTTTTTCCCTTCCAAAATTCCTGTTTAAAGTTTCAACAAGGTTCTTTGAGGATTATGTTCAAAGCAGATGAAATAGGAGAAATTAGAAAATTTTATTTTTGCCTTGTGCCACACCACGGACATGACCTGGTTCTTGTGAACGGGTAAGATTGCGTACGTCTTGTCCTTTTAAGAGAGGATATCTTTTTGATGGAAAGGCAGAGATAAGCTACCAATCTATTTCAACAAGCAACTTCAGCAACAGTCGTCTTGCTTAAAACAAGTAAGGCCAGCAACTAAAGTTAATTCTCATTTTTGCACTTTTTGAACTAATTTTTATTCTTCTTGGGGTAATACCTTCAAATGCTGAAGCTCAGTATCTCACATTCTTCTATCAGGTTGGAAAAACAGAAAATGGAGGGTAATTGTCAAATGAACTCTGGCATGATGGATGGAAGCAGCACAGGTAGATCCAAGTTTCTCAGTATACAGAATCCTCCTCCTCTTGCACACATCATGTTTACAGTTTCCTCCTCTCTCCTGCTTCCATCATAATTTTCTCCATTCTACCACATTTCTCATTCTTCAGTAAAAGTTTTCCCCACAGTGAAGAGCCAGAGCAGGGAGCCACAGGCAAAGCTGGGGAAAAAACTAGTTTCCAGCAGGAGGCATGAAGGCAGTGATGAAGCAGCAGGGCTTGCTTTCCCCCACGCTCCCCCCCCCCCCCACTTCCTTCTACTTGAACAGCCTGAATGACTAGTCACCTCCACTCACCTTCACCCCCTGCACTGCTGAGCCTGCCCAGGAAACAGGCTCAGGCTGAGACCTTGAGAGATTTAAAGCATTTTCATACAGCAGGAAGAAGACTCTTTATCCTGACCATCTCCCACCATAAGAAAAAGGCTGGACTCCCAAGCACAGGGCAGCAGGCGCGTGCTGACAGAGGTCTTTCAATGTGATCCTACCCAGCTAAGCTCAATGCCTTGCAGAGACAGCTGCTTGCACAACATTTGAGCCATACCTCCTAGGCTCAGCTTTGTAAAATGTACCGAGACAAAACACTCCAGACCACAGAGGAAGCCATCGTATTCACCATAAGCTGCCTGTGGTACAGAAATAGTACCTGACAGATTACCAAGGGGTAGTGGCATCACCAAAATCATAGTATTTTCACTAATATCATTACTAAAGCTCCAATCCTAGTATGTCTGGTTTATCCTAAGCTTAGTGGGACAGACTGCAAAATAAAAGCTGTACCACATCTTCTCTAAAAACTCCTGAAGCTGCCTGACCCATTCCTCCAAAGGCAGATTTCAAACACCATCAATCACAAGGCTACTTTTAACACTGTCTTGCTGTCAGCAAAAATATTACAGAAATTATTCTATGGCTTACAGAACTGTCTTTCACAAATATATGATAAATGAGTCATTTTACAGAATAAAGGCTAATTTCTACATTCTTCTGTATTTGCCCAAAGCTATCACCGAAATAAATCAGTGCTTGGAGGAAAAAGAAGTGCAAAGGGATTTAACTAGAGGCCTGGGCCAGGAATCTGCCCATGCCAGTCATCAATAGCTAGCCACTCACGAAAAGTCCATTTTGTAGGCAAGCAATTTCAAGCAGAGATAAATGTCAACAGGGATCACAGTTTTTCTCATTTACATTTGAGGCGCAGATTAAGACAAAGCCCCAGTTTCCCTCTCCTGCCAGTCACAGCATATTTCCAACACCAGACAATCTAAGTTGGGAAGGTCTCCATTTTTAGCACACCTGTTAGTCTCAAACTCATACAATCACGACCTTTAATCCAGAAATACAGGCCGATACCAACAAACAAATACTGTTTATTAAATATCTGTATCTATGACATACCAAGAGCTGTAATGCCATAACAACCACCACCCAGTTAGTGCTGGTCCATCGACGATTGTTAAATACTTGCAGCCCAGTAGGCCTAACGCACAGGTCAGAAAGTCCAGATATCGTGTCCTGCTCCAACCTCTACCAATGTGTAACACATGMACGTCCACAGAAGCAGCTTTGAGGGTTAGCATTTGTAAAAGCACTTTGACTTCTATCATCCAAAAAATCCTAGAGACATAGATACAATACCAATTAGTATACTGTTAATGTTCAGGGCTTCCCTAAGAAAAAAAACAGAAATCAGTGATAGCCATCAGCAGTTTACAGCATAAATACAAACTTGCTGCTTTAAATACCCCCCCCCCCCCCCCCCCTTCCTTGCACCTCTTCCTGCCTGTCATTGATAGGAATCCCAACCCTCATGCAAGGGAAAACCCAAATGCTAAGTGCCTGTACAACATGAGAATAACGAGTTCACGTGCACTGTGCCACGCAAGTGGCGTAACTGGAGGAAGCTGACGGGAGGTCTGAGATACAGAATGCTTGTGCATGCATTTCTGTGCAACCCAGTGAAGTGTAGTTGCATCATGCTCTGTTTTACTACAAAACTAAAAGCAATGAAAAGGCTCCAAGACCAGCTTCGTTTTGCTACCAAGTTCCACAATGCTGCCAAACTTTCCACTATTTGTCCTCATGTAAAAATCTGATAATTAAGATCCTGAAGCAACAAACGATAGACACACACAGCAGGGTTGCACCGCAAAATGTTTCTGAAATGCTGGCCTGCGAACACCCAGAAAGAGTCAGAGGCGCAAAACGTGTGCGTCAGCTGTATTCTAGCCAAAATTTATTACTGAGCACAGCGACCTTCAGCCCTGGCACGGGTACAGATCAGGGCAAAAAGCGTCGGCTCTGAACGCGGCAGCAGGCAGGACATGCCTGAAGAGGCCAAGGGGCAGAGTGTGCTGCGCTAGAGCTGGGGCCAGGCCAGGGCAAGCCAAAGGCGCAGGGTTCAAGCAAGCATAGGTGGGGCCACCAGCACCCTCCCAACCTGCAAACCCATTATTTGTAACAGCTCGACTGAAATTAAAGAGCAGATGGGGCAGCAAGAGGAAAAAATGTGCTTGAAACTAAAGTTCTAGAATAAAGAATGAAGCAAAAAGTCACACAGCCACCACAAATGTGGGCTAGACTTCATTAACCCCTTAAGAACTACATAGATTTGAACCCCAACCATGCAGTAATGAGCAAGCTGACAGGCATACTGGATGAAAATCTGAGATACCAACACATGCCTTGTTTCCACCCTGTTGATTCTTTTTATTGTATTACTGCCCCCAATAAACTCAGGCATTACATCCCTTCTCGTGAAGGGACCACATGCTTTGAACTTCCTAACTCTTCCCCTAGGCAGTCAGCAATGGCAAGTGCCATATTATGTCATCTCCAGCCTGCTCTTGCCAATGCAGGACACAGTCCCTAAGCAGGAAACTTGAGCTTCATACAGCTATTACACATAGTTTCCTATAACTGGAGACAGAAATGGCTCATTTGTGTTCTTAAGAGAACATAAAACAAGCCTCAATCTCTTCGGAGAATGGAAGAAAAATTCTGACTCTTCTTTCATTTCCTCCCTGTATCTCAGCAGTTAATTGAAGGGTGGAAGCCAAATTCTTTGTTAGCTCGTCGCTGCCTCTTTGAATGGAAGTGGAGTTTGAGAGCCTCTCAGAGACTTAATACCATCTTTAAATTCCTGCCAGCTCAGGAAGCTCGAGACTGAACTTGGAACACAAACTGATTTCCAACATCATGACACTTCTAGACCACAACCTGAAATTCACTTAATCATTTTCAAG
Organism: Phoebastria nigripes; assembly: GCA_035582835.1. Classification (NCBI taxonomy): domain Eukaryota; kingdom Metazoa; phylum Chordata; class Aves; order Procellariiformes; family Diomedeidae; genus Phoebastria; species Phoebastria nigripes. The sequence continues at coordinate 783,387 of JAYKAV010000389.1, read as the reverse complement.
TGGTTGTTTCAAATATTGTCTCCTGATGAACAGCTCAGTTCCACATTTCAGTTCTACAGCATCTACTGTGCTCTGCCTGTGGCAAGTCCAGATGCAGTAGGAATTACAGTGTACCCAAGATAAAAGTTAGAAAAGCAGAACTAGTCCTGAAACTCAGAGAGATGGTTCAAGTCCACTATAACATTGAAATAAAGTGCAGGAAGGAGAACAACTGAAAGGAAAAGTATTTGCTAAAACGCAGCCCTATGCTTTCAGAGATAATAGCCATTCTTTTTCAGAGGTAGCATAGAGGATCTGTGTTGAAAAACTCTTACAGTAAAAATCATTTTCCTTTCATAGAAACAGCAGATGGATTTTTCCTCATATTTTGATTTTTAACTCTTCAACTAGGAAAAAGAAAATAAGTATAAGTATGCCTATAACATCAGGCCTCAGAGAGTCTGCAACATCCATAGAAACTTACACCTGCAATCACAACCGGAACAGGTTGCAATTAATCTATTAATCAAATAAGTTCCAACCTCCCACGGGCATAAGACATTTGCTGGGTTACTAATCACTATGTTATTAAACATTAATGAAATGCTTTATTACTCTTGGCCTTCTCTTCTTACATATGATGCAGCAGATGTTTAATGCAGTCAGATTTCAAAGGACTTGCAAAACAAAGTAATTTCTCCTCACCCTCCAAAAAATTTTATTTATTTATTTAGGGAACAGGTAAGTGCTGCCTCCAATGTTTATTCTTCCTTTGTCTCAGGACTATTGCTACATGACACGAAGATGTCTGATGCTAGAAGTCATTAGGGGCTTTAATTTCAATCCAAATGAAAATTTCTGACTACCTAAGACCTTAGAGGAAGCATCCAAATTAGAAGGACACAAGAAAGGGAAACAACAGGTGAAGACTGAGCAGGGAGCAAAGGGGGAGTGGAACTGGCAAGTGGAATTAGCTGCCTGCAGATGATTATTTGCCAAGCAGAATTAAATCTTTCAGAAGTACAAGTCTTAATAATGAGCTCCCAGATGACCAAGCTTTTAAAAGGTTAAGCATTCCCCACTGAATTCAGAGGGAGACTGGGCAGCTCCTCCTCTGGGGGTGGGGGAATGGGAGAGGAAATTGGCTTAACTCCAGCAGTGAAGTTAAAATAGGGACTTACACTCCTTACCTTATGCACATATACAATAAGTCCTTCTCCCCAAATTCCTGACGGGTTCCCCACCCCCTGGTTTGGTAAGTTTGTYACAAGCAAGTATCAGCATTTATTAGTTACCGCTATAATTTAAAACCACCACATGTGAGTATCAGGTCTGAGATAAGCCTAAGATAATAAATACCCTACCAAATTTCAGATGATAGCCACACATGTATAAGAATGTTTCAACACTCCTTCTTCTTAGTTTTATATATAAAAACAATTCAAGTTTCCCCAGATAAATATCTTCGTATTAAAAGGCAGCAGCACATTCTTCCAGTAGCTGCAAAATAATTTTACCAGTTGACCTTTGCTACATACAAGAAATCTATCATACGCCTGAAAGTGAAAGCCAACTATGTCAAAGTACAAACCCACTATAAGCTACTAGAAGAGTTAGTGTTCAAGTTTGATAAAACAGGTTATCAGACTTCTTGCTTGAGGTTTTTTTCCCTTAGTCAGCACTAGCGCTTTTCAAACACTGTCCCATTTTTCAAGAAATCATTTCCTTAGGCTAAAGGGTGTCACAGCACTGAAATGCAAAGACTAGGAAATCTTCACATTCACTTCTAGYCCAAATTGCCCCAAAAGAAAGAGTAGAGAGAAGAAGAGTAAGTTTTAGTAACTATTTGCATAGCAAAGTGTGGTTTTTTATGACAAATTTTAAAAGCAGAGACACAGCACTATGGCTAGATTCACCACTTAGTCACACTAAAAAGAAGCATCCTAGCTTCCACCTTGCTTCCAGAATAAAATGAGAACTTGCACATAACCCTGTAGCAAGTAAACAGAAGGAGAACTGGTGAAACCAAGGGACTGAGGGAACAAAGACAACTTGSTCAGACCAATCATCTTGGCACCACATCACCCAACAGTTCAACAGCAGTCATCACCAGACGCTTCCAAGGAAGGCTCAAAAAAAGCTTAGTTCCTAGTCATCTGGGACCCTAAAACCTGAAGACATGGACGTTTAACCTCTTYTACTGAACTTGTAAACAATTTTCAAAGATGCATTTGTAAAACATAAGAGAGACAATGACTTTGTGACACTGTGTGCAAGTCAATCACGTAAATTATGTTGGAAAGTGTTTCCTACATCACCTACCACCTTTTCAATGGACTACACATTCTTTCGTGTTTAACCTACAGTACTAGAGGAGATTCTCGTAAGGTAACTTCATTAAAACATCCACTTTTACTAGTAGTACAAGACACAAAACCTTTCACTGACCTTGCCATATACTTTCCACTACAAGATCTTATTTTCCACAGTYTAAGAAGGTCTCCCACTGCATACATCACACAGAACAGACATGCTGTGGGGATGAACTGGAGTTGAGTAATGAAAGGAGATTTGGTTTTAGGACCCTTCCCTCATTTGTTACAAAAGGAAAAAGCTCTTCAGTGAATAAGGTGAGGAACTGCAAAACAGCAAGGACTGTCTTCTCTCAGTCATGGCACTTTATAATGCTGTATTGTGAAAAATGCACTTGAATCTACCACTAGTACATAGAATAATCCACATTAATGCGTTTATCCAGGAAGCCGTTACATCTGTTTTACTCTCCCAGTTCAGTATTCTGAAGTATTGAGTGATCAAATATACATGAGAGAGATCAATAGGACCACTGATGTTCACACCTGTCAAAAAGCCGAAATTGGCCTCTTCTGTCCTGTATCCACTACATAAACAGATGGAAAAAAAAATTCCCAGTGTCTGCACTTTAGAAGTCACATCAGGAGATAGAATCTGAGATAACCAAAAGAGACAGGGCACCTGTCCTGGCCCAAGGTATCTTGCAAACACCACCAGCAGTGAGATGACACTGGCTTGTCCAGGCAAGCCAAGAGTCTCCTGTATGCTAGCCTATTTCTCACCAGTTGCCCTGCTTGTCCTCCCTTAGCATGAAATGTTATTTGCACTAAATTCAAACTATGCACAGTCAGGTAGAAAACATGCAGTTTTGACTAGATGGAAGAAGCTGTTAAGTATGTCTGCTCTGTGTTCAAAAAGCTAGCTATATTCAGAGGTACAAGGAACACGGAAATTGGTGGCATCCAGCTGCCAAACAAGCTAGGCCCATTGTTACCCCCAGATTAAGTTTCTGAAGGACCCTAAGCCCATGAAAAAGTTATCAAGTATCTCCTCAACACTTGGTAGCTTCCAGTGAAATCAAAAGCCTTTTAAGGACTGTTATACCACCTTCAAGATCACAATGCTCCACAAGGGAGGAACAGTGATTCATTCCACAGGGAAGCCCTCACTGTCATAGCAATGGTAAGGTATACCTTTGACAAAAYTTATTCACAAAGAGGAGGACTTGAAAGACTAAACACAAAGTTTTTAAACCACCAACCTACTGCTACGTAAAGCAATCAAGATAATCACAAATAACAGTTTCCAGACGCAAATACAATAGTGTACCTCTATGCTAAAGCTTTTTTTCTCAACTTTAATTCTCTGCTTGATACGTTCTCTTTCCTGCCCTGATATTGAAGGGTATGAAAACCAGCAATCCCTATCTGTTCCCATCATTTGCTTGGTTTTTGAGAAACATACATTAGAACAACCAAGGCATTATCATTTAGATTAGTAATAGCAAAATTTAGTTTATGCCCCCTTGAAGCAAACAAGACCTACCTCTTACGTTTATCAAACATAGCACCCTTCATTGCACTAGCAGTTAGGGCCTCCCTTGTTCTGCAGCACTTCTTAAAACTAGGGATTAGGCGTTATTTAATACCTCCATGAGAAATCACAGCAAAGGCACCGAATGCAATTTGAATGAGCACCTCCCATGAGTTACCTGTCTATGGCAAGTCTTTACTGGATATGGAAAACACTGTGCAGCTTTCCTAAGCAGTATAGCACCAAAAGGATGTGCACAAGTTTCAACATTTTCCTAAAAACCAGCTGCCTTCAAAAGCAGCCTAAAAMACCTATCCAGGTGAAGTGATGGAACCTGCACAAGACCGTCTGTCATTACATTCTCCTCCTCAGCTCAGGAGTATTACAGCTTTATTCCACAGCCAGAGATAATCAAGCACGGCTGCTGCACAGGAAGGCAAACCCAGCTGGTCAAAGCACATGTGAATCAAGATGGGTTCTAGGCTGTTTCTGAGAAGCTGCAATTTTTCCTGTGTTTAAAAAAAAAAAAAAAAAAAGCTTAAAAGACAAGTTAAATACAAGTGCTCTACTACCCATTTCCATTCAGAATACTTTCTATTGCCAGTTTTATGAGCTTGAAAAACTAAACTTGCTCCATAATGTTTTATGTGTATTCCTCCTGAACACTTTAAAATACAATTCTGAACTTTTTCTCTTCACATTGAAAAAAATTACAGAATTGACCCCCCAAAAATGACTACAAGCCAATGGAAACGTAACTCAATATCGCTTTAAGGTTTTGTTTTATTACATTTCATGGACTATTTACAATTGTGTATTTTAGAAGTGGGGAAGCAAGATATGAAACCCGTTATCCCAGTAAGCAATAATTTAATCCAGTTTTAAGCAACTGAAGGTATCTTGTACTTCCTAGTACCTTATGTCATAGGAACTGCAGTTGCTAAAAGTTGGTGCTCCAGAAAGAGCAGGCTATAAAAGAGTCTCTGGTTATCAGAAGTGAAGAGACCGAGGATTGAATGCCAGCAGCTTCATCTCTCTAACTACCCAGAGTTAGTCTCTGCAGATCAAGATCAACAGTCACAGGAGCAAGGTTTGCAATATTRCTCTTTGTAGCCAGAGCAGATACAGCTTTTAGCAGGAAAGTTCTTAGGATAGCCCCTACTGATGGGAGCATTAAGCAGCAACATACTCACTGAAAATGCAACAAAATACTATCAGCTGCCTCATATTTCCACAGGATTGTGCCTTCTGAGTTGAATTCCTTTCCTTGCCCCACCCCKGAACAGTGAACAATGGTTTTCCACATTTTGTTGAAATCAAGCTCTATGCAAAGGGTGCTGAGACCCTTTTGCATTCAAAATCCCAACAGCATGAAATAATGAAGAGTTACTTCCCGCTGAAGACGTGGTACTGTCTGCTTACGTAGGCAAGACAGTATCGCTCCCCACACATTCTAGTGTTTACTGCACACAAGGTTAGATTAAGACAGAACCACCATATCTTGAGTTAAATTTACATTCAAGAAAATTTAATTCAAATGATTTTTRAAGGTTAATCAGTTAAAACTTCCAACAGAGTTTAGTTGGACAGCTGAATTCAGAAGGGTCTCAGCCGAATTTAATTCCCTTTGAAAGCACATAATCTACTCAAGAAGTCACCTACAGATTCATTACCCACAAGCAGATCCATGCAGACAAGCCAGTAGGACAGGATGCCACAGCTCAGTGCTCCACCAGGAAGGGACTTTCTCCTGCCACCTGCACACAGCGCTGTGCATTTGCGCTGGGTACAGGCTGTTGCCACTAGCAAGGCGGACCCTTTCCAAGAGATACTCATCAGGTTAGCTCCAAACAAGAGTCCTTGCACTGTTTATCCTTCCTGTTAATTGATGGCCTTTGCGCTGCCACAGAAATTGCTCAATGAGTACACTGACTCTGTTATGCCTCCAACACTCCAGGCAACCCTCAACTTGCCCTAGTTTTCCTATGTCTCATACTACTTTCTTGTCCTACTAGATCTGTTAGCCCTATGTGAAAGTAGATAACCTTTATGCCTGTTATGCACAGTTACAGAAGCAGAGCCATTGCCTATCAGGAAATCTATTATATTATCTGCAAACCATGTCCTTTTTCGCCCTTTCCCAAGTTATGTTGAGTTTTCAGAAAAAAAATAGAAGTATGCATTATACTGAATTCTTGACTATTTGCTCTGGCTTTTCAAATGCGGACTCCAATCACCTACCATGGTTTCCAGAACATCAGGGAAAGAACATTTCTATTTCATATGCTCTCATGCTGCTGCTTTTCGCAGGTATCTAAATGACAAGTGGCTAGTGTTAATAACCCTCGTGTAACCAAGGAAGCCCCAGGTCTCACAGACAGGCAATTCTAGTACAGTTTACTGTGATGTTGCACTAACAGAAGAATCTAACCTAGAGAGAATATAGCACTACTTTTTAAAAAAACTACAGAGCTTCTAATGTCAGCTCTTACCACCTTCTAATTTTATAACTCAGAATTGCTCACTATTTATAAAGTATGTCCACAAAGAAAAACAGTAAGTATTTATCCTTATTTTTAGGAATTCTTCAGAAATCTGTGCTCACCTCAGATCTCCTGCTCTACATCCTGTTGCTCCCTGTCAGACTTCATCTGAAATGTGCTCACACAGTTGYTCAAGGTCAGAAAGCAAAACAAGTGCATCCATGTAAGACACTGAACTGAATCTTCCTACAGTTTCTTAGCCCATGCACTACATTTTGGAGCAGCAAACTCCAAAGTGCTCATTTCCACACTTGCACTTACTACTAATTCCCATGTTAAAAGAAGTCAGCAACACATCTTTTTAAAGTTGTTGGTTTGTTTGTTTGTTTTTTTAAATCAGTAATACCAAACTTTTCCACTAAGATGCCTTATGGGGTGCACACAGGCAACATGAACGTCCACTATGAACATTTACTTTTTTTTTTTTTAAAAAAAAAAAAAAAAAAAAAAAAGGAAAGAAAAAAATAATCCTTCTCTGTACACTTGCAGTGAGAGCAATGCCACTGGTGGACAACACGGCTGGGGAGCTCAGGAAGAAGTATGCGTGTCCCACCACAACACCCAGATAAGTTGCACTGTCCCATTTCAGGGACTAAGTAGCCTGCAACAAATGATTTCATTTATAATCAATCAACATTCTTGCATTGTTACACTCATCTGATACAAATGAGATGCCTGTTTTCAAGCCCAAAAAGCTTGGTACAACCTTTATGACTCATGTGTCTGGTGACATTAAACTAAGATGAATGCACAAGGGCCTGCAAACTCAGTCTGATAAGCAGATCCTTGGACAAATCTTCAAATGAAGAACACAGAAGCAGATGGATCTTTAAAAGACATCAAGTCACATTTTTGTCTTCATCCTCATTTGATAAAATTYAGGGAGGAAAACAAGGAGGGAAATACACTCTAGCTGTCTGTGACAGAGTGCCTCTTGAATTAAAAAAAAAAATAATCAAAATTAGATCCAGCTGTTCTTTTACATATGCATTGTTATGCTTCAATGATTCAGACTGGATGTTTGTATTTTGACTAGTTAGCTTAGGACTAAGCAGTCTAATCATCATGGCTGGGATTTCAAAGGAACATCACAAATGAAGAGGTGGAATGAGCACCTTTGTTGGGCCTGTAACAATTAGACCAGGCTTCAGATTTTAGAAGGACTAGGGAATATAGATGTATATAGTCTAGGTATTTGCATCATGACACATACAGGAGCCTCGATTACTCATCCCAGTTCACTATACCAGGCACTACATAAACAAAAACCCACCCTGAAGAAAGCAGACTGCACTCTATTTAGTTAGAAGTTTGTAACATATATTTAAAAATATGATAAACACCACACCTCACATCTCACCCTAAAGAAGAAGAACTGGATTTTGAGTGGGTCCCTTCCTTACTCCTGTACAAAAAACAGTACAAATGCATGAGGACCTTTTTATTGACATCACTCTTTATATTTTAAAACAAGTATCAACACAACACCAAAGCATCAAACACCGTAATTAGAATTTTCCTTAGTGGAGTAAGTTTCTCATTACCTTTCCAGAAAGATTTCTTATTTTGGGTTATTACATGATACAACTCTTACAAAGCCACTCAAAGAAAATCAGTTTTACTTCCTGCAGTAGATCATACAGGAGTCAAGGTCATCCAACAAAACCTCACTGTCTCCATCATCCTTTAAATTTAGTCTTGGGCATCATATGCCAAATTTCACTGCATAATGCAGACAGAAAATGTGAGGGAAAAAACAAAGTGGGACATAAAGCCAAAACAAGCTTTTCTCAAAAACATACAATGTAAAGTAGCAGAAAAGTAATTCCTTGTATTGCGTAGGCTAAAAATAATTGTGTTTGTCACTCACATCTCACCTTCTCAGCCATCCCAGGGACCAGGAAGTATCCAAGTCATAGGAAAAACAAGCAGCGTTGTTAATTCTAGAATATGCCCGACAGTCTGAAGTGCCTCTGTCTCTGCACTACAGATGCTTGACAAAACATATAAAATAGCTTCCTTTCATTATTTTCTCATGTCTTGGTACTACTTTTCAGAGCAGCAATGGGCACTGTATATTTGCTTTTAGCAGCAAAGGAAACAATCATTAATTATATGGCTCTCAAAGCTTTGCAAGCCTCCCAGAAGGAGCATGCCAGTTGGTTCTAAAATGTCAGGTCTACTCAAGAAAACAAAGCGGCAATCAAAAATTATTCTCATTTCCACGTTTCCTTAAACCTTCCTCATTTTGTTTGCTGAATTTGAGTTACCCCTCTTCAAGTAGGAACCAGGAATAAAAAGAGCAGCTCACTTACAAGGTTTTAAAAAAAAGCTGAAAGGGCTGAACTGCAAGACAGTGCCGGAGGGCACAACTCAGCTGYCTTGGTGACACATGAACGAAAAGATCTGTCCCCCCTCTTTGCTTCAGGAAGCCTTGGTTGAGCAGCAGGTGGATCTCTTCTTTCCTTCCTGTCTCGCATTTCATCAGTTATCCCTTCTTTCCCCTTAAGTGTATAGTTACCACAGCAGAATATATGAATAAATAACAAATACTGAGTTCAAAAAGAACACGCAGTTTGCCACCGCCTGATTTAGCAGCCAAGTATTTTAAAGATAAAAATCTGTGTTCACTAGCAAAAATTGAAGCCAAATCATTCGATGACATATTCCAATCACACTCTAAGAAAGGCATGTTGCACCAAAGATAATTTAACCAAGAAAGAATGAAGTAAGAGAGAGCCACAGGCACGTAATGTTGCTAGATGTAAAAAGTGTTTATGCTAAATCTTCTGTAGCCAGGCAATCTCACACTGTGGGACTTCTAAAAGAGAATACACAACAGTACAACAAAAAGCCTTGAAGTAACTGCATGCACCAAACATCCAAGTAGTCTCAAAAGCACCATTTTTATCTCAGCAAACATCAGCTAATCTTCTATTTATACCCTAACACAATACTCTTCTCCCTAACTGGGAGACAGGTGTAGAAGGTTCCCACTGGGATGTCATTTCCAGCCAACATCCACTTTAATACCCAAGCTTTATACAGCAGCAGTGTTATCTAGTGCTCAAGAGCATTAGACGACCTACTCTCTGCCTGTTCATCTTAGTCAGCACTGCAAGATGAAAAAAAAATAAATCTAGCTTAGAATTTATGTACGACCTCACACAGCAGTGTATCACTAAATCCCTGAGCTTCAGAAGGACTTCARGAATTTTACTGTGACTTTTCTCTTTTTAAATGACCAAGTTCAGGCTGCATTCACAACACAAAGAGCAGCCCTCGATTCTCCACTTCCGACAGGTTGTGCACTTAGAAAGGCTACTCTGTTGCCACACTAAGAGGGTACCAGTGGCAACCATTACATACTTTATTTTTAAATGAGAATGAGAAAAGCAAAATCCGCTCCACCAGCCTGCAATCTCAGAGATGCATATCCAATTTGAGGATATATTCTCAGGCAAGCAAAGACATATAGTCTTCATGGTAATGCTCCTGAAAGGCTATCACAGATCTTTCCATAAAACACCACATCCACACTTTTCACAACTGCTTTTGAACACCAGCATGGCACCCCAAAAAACTAAAAATGTTCAAGTCAGCTTTCACCTCGGTTACACAGACCTATGAATACGTGCCATGAACAAGGCTCCCTCTAAGCAGGAGGTGTGACCCAAAAGTAAAACTCCAATTTACAAATGTGAAAAATAAAGAGGTTATCTCTCTACTGCATGCAGAATTATTGTTTTTCTATGCCAGTCCTTCTCAGGCACTTAAGCAGCAAAATTGGAAAGTCAAAGGAAAGCGTCTTTTAAAAATGGAACTTAATGTGACCAGGATCAGGAATTCTGCAGCATCTTCAACTATACTTGCACAGCTATAGTATGCTGTCAGTACGTGGCAGAGTTACAGCTATTTATGTGCTTTAAACTACACATTTCCATACCTTAATGTGTTTGGAATTCTTTTAAACTGTAATCTTTGCTCTGAATGTCATAATTTCAGAATAGCATCCCTACAATGTTACTCTTTTTTTAACATCTGCCTCAAAGCAGTCTCCAGCTTAATTTAGGAATATATACATATATGGGGTACATATATTTAATGGAATGTATATAAATATATGTATTTCATTAACATCAGACATACGAACTCACTTCCTTTAGTAAACATGAGGGACAACAGGAAATAAACCAAATCATTATTACAGCAGCTATGTGAATTATCTGGACCAGTGGGGCAAAAGACTTTTTACAAATTTAATACATCTTAAGTTTCTTTTTGTTGGTCAGCAGATACACATAGGACAGATAGGTTTAATTTTAGTCTCAAGTTGTGCACTAGAAGTGGACAAGAAGAGAGAAATTGACCACAAATGGCTATCTTGTTTTAAAATCCTGTCTTTGGTCCTAGTCTAGAGAGTACCACAGAAAACAACTCATGGAAATAGAAAAGCTCAAAACCCAAAATAAATGCAATACTTGAACTGCGGCACATATCTACACAGATGCCTCATGCTAGCACCCATGGGGTGGGGTGGAAAAAAAAAAAAAAAAGCACTCAAGGGCTCTTTGACTCCTCCCTTTTCAGAGAACACATTCTTATGGCAGGTACTTCCCTTCTAACATGTGGGTTTCCACATGGGAACATGTGGAAACACATTTCTACATGCACACACAGCCATGGCTGCAGATGAAGAGCTCTTCCTCCTCTTCCCCAGGCCAATTGCAGCTGGATGATGCTGCATTCCCTGGGCAGCAATTTTCAATCTAACTCTCCAGCTAAAAAAGAAAACTGAAGTCAATGTCCTTAATACAAACTCCAATTCATCTTTACATGCCAAACTGAAGACCTATTTTGCATTAACACCTATTACGCATCCAATTCATTTGTCAGATTAGAAAATATTTGTAGAAATAGTCATAACACAACTACAAATAATTTTATTATATAAACTTTAACATAAAAGTGAAGAAGATGCTTCTTAGCCCTCTTAGATCTCTTCTAGGCCACAAAAGTACATCCAGGGAGGTTTCAGCTGATAGAACAAACAGTACACTGCTTACTTCAAAGACTGCCAAAAGCAAGGGTACAAACAGATTTTTGGTTCACTAGCAAAACTCAGTGTTTGCGAAAATTGGAAAATGGAAAGAAATACAAGGTTGTGAGTGAGAATTCAGATATCTACCCAGCCTCTTTGGTGTGCTGTGATCAGACAGGCACTGCAACTGCAATTACAGCCAAATGACAGAATTGGCTCCGATAAGCTATCTTCCAGGAGACAGATCAAGTACTGCGGTAAGAAATGCTATTATCTTGGTAAACATCTCTGATAATCTGGCTAAGCTAAGCTGGACCAGAGCTATAAATCTGGCCTCTGTACAAGAGCTAAAGCACAGACTTGAAGAAATTCTCTGGAACTGAACACAGCCCTCCAGCTCTTTAGAAGATGGAAAAATATCCTGAACACATGCCCACACATCTCCCAWTCTGCAAATCGTATCTGATAGCCCCAGTCTTTAAGAGGGACTGCATTCCCTCAGATGGGGATAGGTAGGACTCAAGGAGTAGAGTCAAGCTCAATTATCTTCCTTCTGCTAGTTTTACAAAAGTTTGTAATATTTGCTAATGTCACTGGAAAGTATTTTCAGCCTTCCTTCCCCACTTGTGATACAAACACAAGCCATCACATTAAAGTAGTCAGAAGACAGATCTGTTGTTCTGGGTGTACTTTGTAGCTATTGAACCAAAAAATTAAGGCATCCTTCTAAAAGTGCCACCTCCACAATGGTCTTACGAACAGTGATTCACTATTCCTCAGATCTTCAAAGTAGCTAAGATGTGCAAGTCCTCAAAGACTTATAAGAAAGGTGCTTAAMTGTTATTATTTCTCATCGGCATGTCTTTCCTTTGTGACTTTTTATCCCATGGGTGCTTCCAACTCAACTCTGAAGTCCTTGGAGATGAGATAGGGTAAATAAAAAAGACAATCTATTGAGAGAAGGCCTTACAGATTAACGTCTGAATATTCAACAATCCTTAGATGGAGATATTAGAGAGCTCAGCTAGCTCACCTAGAGAGATTAAATTAACAAAGAGTGCAGTCTTTAGTTCAGTGGAAACCTGTGCAGATGACAAGAGGTCACAGAGAAAGATGACCATGAATACACCAGAGCAGGTCCAACCTCTACATTGTATTCAAGACTTAAAACGCTGACTTAAGATGAAGACAGTGTTCACTAAACCTCTGTGACAACTTCCAATTCCTTCTCTGGAAAGGGGTAAAGTACTTCACTCGGCCACTGTGTGCTTGAAAGCGTCTACAGCTCAGGCACATACAGACAAAGGAAGTCAGAGTTCTAGGTGGTATCTCAAGTTTCAGCAGTAACAATGGCTTCTCTTCAACTATACATTTAACATTCTCATGCCAAAGCTAAAATACGTAAGAATAGGAGCCTGGAAGATGAATTTGCTAAAACATTAAAAGGCAAGATGCTTCTTGCATCCTGTCCAAACCTGGCGAAGGGAGACCAAACCTGCACTGAAGACACAGTGATACCTTTTCCCCCAAAGCTTTCCATCTGGGTTCCCCAACACATATCAAGAGGCTGGGTGTCAAACTCCGGTTTGTCAGTCTATAGACATGACTATCTATAGCCCAAGCTTACAGACCGCAAAAAAGACTTTTAATTTTTATTTCTATCAGGTTACTAGGTACATCCCTCCTCAAAACAGATCAGCTACACTAACAGTGACCTTAGTAGACTGAAGCCCCCCTGGAAATGCAGCCTTTTTTCAATATAATGCTACTATCTGCTGTATCTTAAACAGCCAAGGATAACTGAGAGCCAAGAAATAAGCCAGGGAGGGTCAGCCAAGAGTGGAACTAATTAAACCCGATTTGAAGTTGGACTCTCACAGTGGTCTGTTAACCACGGAGATCCTGAGAGCAAAAGATATATACCTCATTAGTCAACAGGTTCACACTTTTTGCACATGCATGTTTACAGAATGACACCTTCAACCACAAGCAGAGACGCACAACCTATTAAAAAAACTGGGTCAACTTTAAATTGTTGAATGCTTTAAACAGAAAAGTCTGTTGAAAAGTTAACAGAACTCAAGAACCTAAACACCTAGTCATTTTTCAACGGGAATTCTTCCTTGTGGTTTTACATTTTTCATGTGAGCTGCTACGATCAAAGTTGCTGTAATTAAGTTAACACAAACAGTGGACACAGGCTACTTTGTAAAAGGATCTTTTTATACTTAGCAGCTTGATATATTTGAGGCAGGAACTGAAGGAAAGCTGTTGCTCTTTCAGAAGCATTTCAAACAGCTCACAAAAGTACACACACCCAGCAGAGAAAGAGAGAAACCAGAACTTCAACATAGACTTATTTTTCCATCCTGCTGCTTTATTGGGTTTTAAGGCTCAGATTAACACTGAGATTTTACATACTTCAAAAAAAAAAAAAAAAAAGAAAGATCATGCAAATGGTCACAACTTATATTCCTCCCATAGCTACAAATAGGAAAGAGCACTGCCTACTATTCAGCGGCCTCAGCTTTATCAATGCACGGCTTCATGTTTATGGACCATCAGGGCCCTAGTTCGACATCCTCTCACACTCCAGAAGATCTGCCTATTTGAATAATTCAGGCAACTAAGCCATGGGCAGGCACAGTTGGAGTGCTAAACCTAGGCAGTCCCTGAATGATTTGACAGACTGGATGGCATGAATGGTTCTTCTTACAGAATTTGGCTTTCTCTTGCTGCACACTTCGGGTCTATGTGAGCCATTAACAAGAAATGTGATGCTCAATCTAGGTTGTCTGAAAAGGTGCAGGATTATTAAGAACTCTCTTCATCATTTAGATGGCGACTGCCTAGCGCTACAGCAGAAACATTAAGTACTGCAATTCAGATATGAAGAATTTAAGTATTTATTCTCAGTCAGCTGAGAAACATTTCTAGCAATTCACGCATTCATTCCAACAGGATTTCTTAAGAATGGGCATGGAATGACAGAAGTAACAGAAACTAGACTAAGAATTTCCTATTTGTGCTAACATACCTGCTTGCTTATTATTGCTTTTTGCAGAATTAGACAGCAACATGACTGACTCTTAATCTGAAGAATATTCCAATGAACATGCCAATAAAAACAGTGCAAGAAAATTTATGCTACCAGTATTTTCTTTTCAAGCACCACAATTAGGCTGTGTCAGGGGCCTGCACAGACATGTGGATGAAAATAATTGAAAATATTATAAATAATTTAACTGCACCTATCTGTGTCAATGTTTTGCATGAGGACCTATTCTTATGCATCTGTGGGATAGAAGCAGAAACACAGTATAGATCAACGACAGCTGGGACATAGTCTTTAGGAAATTTTGCCATTTAATGGATTTCGGCCCCAAAAGCTTGTGAATAGCTGTCTTACATTGTTTTTCAAAGAGAAACATCTCTCTTACCCTTGTTAAACTTGGGGGGGGG
>JAYKAV010000389.1:757719-768493 GCA_035582835.1 Phoebastria nigripes | reverse complement strand
CAAAAAAACCAAACAAACAAAAAAACCCAAAGAAAATACAACCCTCCATACTGACTAGAGACAAATTCAATGGTCCCACAGATGAACGATAAACAGCATGTAGTTTGTGAACTACTCACCTAAGTATCACGTAATTGTCCAAAATTACATTACTTAAGTTCCTCACGCTTAATATARAGATCTAGCTTAATGAAGGCAGAAGAACTGCAAATCAAAATTAAGCATAAATCTCTATATTTTATTTTATTTATTCCCCTCAGCCATTTTTCTCTATCCCTAGTGTACCAATACTATTGCTCTAGGTTACACTGAACTCTAGACTTACTCATTTTAAAATCCAGAGCACTTCAGAGACCCTGTTTAAAACACAGCCATGCAGGAACTGCACTGCCAAGTTGAAGAACCACTAAACTGCAACAAGGGAGTAGAAAGAAGCAGGAGCATTGCAAACTATCTTTACCATCACAGAAACTGTAATATTCAACTCTTTAGCAAAGATTTTACACTCACTTTGTTCTGGCATAGACCAATGCTGCTTCTACTTCAGTGGAGGCTGCTGAGAAACTTGTCATAGTAATGGAAAAGGAAAAAAGAAAAAAAGACAACCCCCCTCTGTTAAATCCAGCTTTCAAGCTAGCTTTAAACCTGGATAAAAGTATCTCAACTTCCTGACAGAGATCTAAAAATTGGCAGCTGTGGTGCATTTTCCACATCTTCACAATAAACTCCCTCCACATTCACAAAACACAGAAGGAACCTAGAAGTTACACTCTCTTGGGACTTCCTAAAGTTTCTGAATCATGCCCTTTAAGTTTCAAGACTTCCTGCTGGCTTTTCTAAAAGCTTTTTTTTTTTTTTTTTTTTTTTTTTTTTTTTTTTTTTAAGCTATATCACAACAAAGGAATTATACTTCGTGTACCAAGATAAATCTGTCAGGATATAGAGATAAGCAGGCACCAGCTTGAAGCATACAGCTGAAAATTCCGTTGATGATCTACACTTCAGGAAGCAACTTCCATGCATAACTTTCCTCTTGTTGCCTCTCCACCACTGGGACTAGTGCAGACAGGTGTTTCTAAAGTGCTCCCTCTCTTCCCCCAGAAGTTGATAAAGTTATTTAAATCAAACAAGCTACTGCCACCTTTGGCTGTCTACAATAGGGTTTTCCTCATCATTGCAGAAGCAGGGGTGTACATTAATGAGAGGGAAGAAGTGGCAGATGTCTTAAGGAACTCCACTCACCAGGGCTTGGATGTGGACTCAGGCAGCCGTGCAGGGGGGACTACAGGCCAGCTGAGCTGCACACCACAGCTCAGCTCTCTGAACAGAAGAGCTGGTCCATTCCTATGCTGCAATCAAACTGTTCGGCCAACAGACATTCAAAGTTCCCTGTTTAACTGGTAAAGTATCTGGTCCAGCATTTACAACCTAGATCAGACGTTCCCAAAAGGTAGCATACCCTGAAGTAATTGTATGCTATTGTTGATATAAGATACATGTCTCTAGCTTCCAAATCTGTCCAGGCAGAGGCTTTCATCCAGCCTGCAGGAATTTACACCTCCTGCCAACAGAACATACACTTCCAGATCAGAATGTGAAAAGAAAGGGAGGACTAAAYTGATGAATGACAGGAAAAACTAGGGAGCTGAGACCAAAGGTAGATGATGTTGTGCAGCTGGGATACAAGTTTGGGATAAGAACATGAAAAAACGCGTAACTTGGGTACCACTGCAGATGTGACCCATGCAAATTATGAAGTTTAAAAAAAAATATTTTAAAATTAATGCTATCTATCTGTAAATCTACACATGCACTTACTATTAATTCCACCTAGTTTAGGGGTATTAAAGCCTCCAGGTACTGGATGTTCTTAGCTTATGTCATCAAASATGGGCAATTAGTTCAGAGTCCAAACTGGAAACACCCTACTTAGCTTTTTAGCTTTTGGGGTTTTTTCCTTAAGCAAAAAGGGGRCTAATATTCAAAAGACGTCGTGTTTTTTCTAATCACTTAAAGAAACACTCTGAAATAAAAAGATATATAGTCAGATAACAAAATGCCACTGAATCAACTACTGAAAGAAAAACAAAGACCTACATTTTATTCTAGATGCTCAATGCAGATWTATAAAAAAAAMAAAAAAAAAAAAAAAAAAAAAAAAAAAAAAAAAAAAAAAAMAAAAAAAAAAAAMMAAMAAAAMAAAAMATTAAGATGTCACAAACTATTAGTATCTGATGGGCAGGAACTAAAATGCTCAGCCAAGTTTTCATTTTGACACCCTACACAACCTCAAAGTCATGAGACTAAAGGAATCAAAGATTTTGGTCCAAAGCTCTAGCTGACATCCACCAAGCATGACATGTAAGGGAAATGTCCTGTCCTTCCTCCTAAAACTATGCAATGGGAAGAGATCAAAAAGCTCTTTTAAGCATGACTAGGTTAAGAGCTTCTGTTATTCCTCTACCTCTTCTGTTCTTCTAAAATAATCCATTCTTACACCATATTACATGCTTCCACAGTACTAATTGCCTTCAACACATAGAGTCCAGAAATAACTCAGATCTAAGAACAAATGTAAGAACTTTACATGCCTTTCTCAATTAGAAGTTAAACAATGCTGCACGATTGCATTAATTTAAACATATCCTTCCTTTCCCATTCTTCACCTAATGCATCCGTGATACGCTGACGTCTGTGGTGATGACAGCATCAATTTCAAGACTCAAGGAAAAGGCATACACCAGTTCCTTCAAAATACTTCAAAAGAATGGTTTTGCTACCAAAACAGGACACAAATTACAAATATTACCAGTGAAGCTAGCTGTGCATGAAGTCTTACTGAAAAAATGAGAAAACAGAAGGAAATGATAAAAATGTCATCCAATAGCCTCTAGAAGTATCTCTAAAACTAACAATAAGTATCAAATTGTAAAAAAGAAGTTTCAGATTGCTGATCTTCCTTAAATATGCTTCAACTATTTTTAAGCTCAGAAGTTTTTGTATCTAAACCATGCCAACAAGATTATCCATGGCACCTTCTCTATATGTTGTCCTTACGCTTCTATAGTCATGAAAGCTGTGGCCTTCCGATGCTAAAACCCACACTATTAATTTCAGATGCTAAAACCAGTACCTTTGCTATCATTCACTGCTTGCACAAGTTTAGCTGCAGGCCACTTGGCTATAAGGGAAAGCAGTCAAGCACACCAAGTATCAAGCAGAGGACTAACAGCAGTGACGAGGTTGCTGATGGTCCTTAACTTTCATTTGGTTTAAATATCACCAGATAAAAATATAGCTTTTTGGAAGGTTACTTGTTTAGAATAAAGAATCACTAGTCTATTAAAACCACCAGAACAGATCACATTAACAGATCACATAAATCAGATAACGAAGGGAAGTAACTCGCCTTCAGTCCAAAGTGCTCTGGGCTCAGTATTTGTTATTTTCTTGCTTGGCCTGGGGACTTTCCAAATTACTCAAAACAGCCTTCCACTTTGTAGGTGCAACAACCAAGAACAAAGCCCAAAGGCTTCTGTTCCTTCCAGCTGCTTAATTACTAATGACTGGAGAAGAGTCTATGCTAGAAAAAAGTAAGCATAAGACAAGCTTTCCCCTTGTTTCCCCAGCTCATTGTCTGAAAAATCTAGTCTGCAGCCTAGAAACAGCACCACAACATCAAATCAGGATTTTTAGCTTCCTGTTTTGCACTAATCCAAATAATCATAAYAACAGTGACTCACTGATTTTCAAGTTAAACTATATCCCTTTATCATAAACCATCTGTTTAATCTTTAGTCTTGGAAATCTTTATGTGCATTTATGTGCTCCAATGAAAATAAATTTAAAAAAAAATTAAATCAAAAACATTGCCATCAAAGACATGGAAAATGAGATAACATTCATGAAAATATTCTGAACTTATGCATAGGCTCACCTTAAATCTTTTATCCTGCAGGACTTTCTTAATGGCCACAAGCTCTCCTGAATCACAGAGTTTGGCTTGATACACAACACCAAAAGATCCATTTCCAATCACCTTGGTGTCTGTGTAGCTAACTTCTTGTGGTCGGTCCGGACCTTGTCCAGGAGTTGCCACTACTGTAGTCACTTTGCTGCCATCTTTGTCTCCTGGGAAGAAAGAGACACACAAATAATTAAAATACATGCGTAAACAAGATGACCAACAAGACTGAAACAGAAGAGGGTAAAGCAAAGATTAAATCAGCATGTGTATTTCAATATTGTAGAGAAAAATAAAAAACGCTGACAAAATGCAAAGAAAACACTGGCATATTTTTTACTGAAATATATTAAGTGGTGACAATTTTTCATCTAGATTATTGCTAACAAAAATATTCCCTTTCCAGGAGCAAATAGCTCAGCAATAAAATGTGATGTATTAGCAAGACAAGTACTTATTTCTACATCAGATTAACATAAGTGGTATTAAACACAGTGTTGTTTCTATTACCAAAATGAAGCATTTCCCCATATTTTCCTGTAACTGAAGAAACCAAACTGTCAGTATAGCCTGCAGAGCAGCACTGTGTCCTTTATAGGCATATATCTGGCAACAAAAACCAGAAGCACTGACAAAGTTTGTTACAAACCCACCTACATTTAAAGCTTCAGCTTGCATGCATTAGGAAGCAAAACCTTTGTCAAAGCTGGCTGTGTGCACCTGAAGTGAAACGTAGGCTGCATCATACGGCGCAGTCCTGCTCCTCCCTTCTTCCATGCCCAGACTTCCTTGCAAACAAGGGAGGCACTCACTGGGACAGGGGGAGGAAGGGGGGGAAGGATGACGATAGCACACACTTAGCTCGCATCTTGACATGAACTAGAACACAGACAGGAACGTGCACTCAGGATGCAAGATCGTGGTGGATGCTGCACAGGTGAATGTGCTTTGGTGCAGATGCAGCAGCTATGGGTTTCGGCAGTCGGCAGCAGACCACACGTGCACTCACAGGAAAGCAGCCACTTCCCATCAAAAGACAAAGCTGCTATTACCTACTCTTAGCACCACCGTTATCACCAACTGTGCTTCCCCTTGTTCAAAGCCCGATTTTGTTCGTAATAGGACCAAAGCTTTAGGCATTTTGCAAGCACACACTGGGCATTTATTGCCCCTCAGTTACGATGGCTCAGGTGACAGAATCAAATAGGGCGGCAAGAAAAAACAGAAGAAATCTGCTGTTCCACAGCAATCACTCCCCAACTCTACAGAAACTGCACTCATGAGATGCCCGTCACATCTACATACTAAGAAGGTTTCCTTCCACAGCTTCCCCCAGGAGTCTCTTCCAGTCCTTCACTATTCATGCATTTAGAAGGATTTTTCTAACAGGTAGCTCAGATCACCTTTAGTGCAGTTTAGGCGAATCGCTCCTTGTTCCGCTCCCAGAAGGCATGGAAAACGGCACAGCTCCCTCTTTCCCCCATCAAACATGTGAAGGGCTGTTGCAAAGAAAGTTACCATGATGGAGAAGTTACTCCTCTTTGCGGGACCTCTTCCCTCACTGCTAAAAATCTCTCAGGTACGGTACCCAAAATTAGACCCTGCAGAGGAAGCTCACCTCAGCTCTACCCAGCATGTTGGTGACTTCTCGTGTCCGACTTACAACACACTTGTTTGAACAGCCCGGCACAATGTTTGCAGCTTGTGCAATGCTGCAACCTGGTTGACTCATGATCAGTTTGTGTACCAAACTCTCCTCTGCAGAGCTGCCGACTGTCCAATCCTCGTCCACTTTCCACTTACACACCTGACTGCTCTTATCAAAGCCTAATATTCTGCATTTGTCCTGATTGAACTGCATCCAAGGTTACTTAATGCTCTTTTGCCAGCTTGTCACATCCTTCAAGCACAGAGTCACCACCAGAAAGAGATCCATTTCACAATGCTACATGAAGTTTATCTAACAAATTGGTGAAAACCAGTGAATCCTGTGAGACTGCTTAAAGATGCTGCAAAAACCCATTAAATATCGCATCCTAATTTTATCTTGAGCCTCTTGTTATGCTCAAACAAAATAATCAAACCATTTTGTATGCCTTTCAGAGAACTTCCAGTAGTTCATTGTTTTCCTAGGCTTTTCATGAGAAAATTAGTTTGAAAACTTCAGAGTCAAGATACACACATCCACTACTACTTCTTCTGTACCTGTAACATCCAGAAGAAAAGTAGGTTGGCTTGGCATGATTTGCTCCTGAAAAATCATAGAATAGTTTGGGTTGGGAGGGACCTTTAAAGGTCACCTAGTCCAAACCCCCTGCCATGGGCAGGCACATCTTCAACTAGATCAGGTTGCTCAGAGCCCCAAACAACCTGACCTTGAATGTTTCCAGGGATGGGGCATCTACCACCTCTCTGGGCAACCTGTGCCAGTGTTTCACCACCCTCAGCATAAAACATTTCTTCCTTATAGCTAGTCTAAATCTACCCTCTTTCAGTTTAAAACCATTCCCCCTTGTCCTGTCGCAACAGGCCCTGCTAAAAAGTTTGCCGCCATCTTTCTTATAAGCCCCCTTTAAGTATCCATGTTATATATATTAAAATCCACATTAACTGTTACTCATCTCTTATGTTACCTTTTAGGTTCTTACAAATTGTTTGCTTTTATGCATCCAACTGCTCCATGAAACAAATGAACAAATTAAAAATAAAGCACATTAGTGCAAAGGGTGCCAATTACTTGCCAAGCAATACACAGCAGGTATAGCTCTTCCCCAAAATATTCACAAGAAGGTGAGATGCAGATTTACACTTTCGAAGAGAAAACAGAGAAACAACAACAACAACAACGAAAAAATGGAGAGATGAATGTCTGCTCAGAGGGAGAGAGAGGAGCATAAATGCAAGCAGACTAAAGCTGCATGGAAAATTCACTCTCCTCTTTGATAACTGTAAGAAATAAATGGAAGGAAGTCAGGAAAAGAAAGAAACCCTTTTTTTGGTAAACAAGTTGAAAGTGTAATTCTGACAGCAACCCTGCATTTATCTGCCTGACTATTCTATGATTAGCATTCTAACTCAGCACATATAAATAGGTGACATCTGCTTTGCTGCAACAGTCCTCATCATTTAAAAGGTAATCCCCCACTTCCCCGCTTTTTTGGGGTTGGGTTTTTTTTGGCCTTGTTCAGAAGGCCAGAGTATCAAGATTACTGTTAATGAGGTTCATTCCCTGCCCTCCCAAAATCAAGACTACTGAAGTCTTAAGAGGTAAAAAAGCCCTTGTCCCCAGCAATACTGCTTGAGATTTGAAGTACTTGGTATCAAGAGATCTGCTCAAAGGACACTCTTCAGAGCTGCAATCCACTTGGGGATCTCCTCGACTACAAGAGCAAACCCTGAATTTCAGGCCACGTCAGGTGGTTCTTCCCAACGTGGCACTGCAACGACCTGGCCAACTTCTCCAGAGCTCAAATGAGAAGCCAGTCAGCTTTACACACTGCTTTCTGGTGCCGATGGCAATATGACCTAGCTTTACTGTAACAAAAAAGCAGATTCATGTGACTGTACAACCATCAGCTAGGCAAACCACCTTTTTAACATCCAGGACAGAAGCACAAGTAAAAATAAATAGCTATCACTCTGTAATACACTTGTATTTGCACTTAGTACATTTCATGCAAACCCTTAAAGCATTTCCCCACGCTGTTTTGATGTTTAACGCCCATGATGTGGTATTTGGGGGGTGTTTTTTGATGAAGAGGTTATTCCAGAAGTCGGACGTGCAACTGAAAACAAAATCCAGACATTTTAATTCCTAAATGCTCTGATGTTTCTAGCTCACTTTCCACCTTTGGCACACGATGACCATATGGAACAAATCACAAGCATTAGGTAAAATCAGTGGTTTGAAAGCAGAGAATATTCATCAGTTTGTGGGAAGAAAAGGAACATACTCCACTTACAAGACTACAGTTTATTACAGCATCAGTGCAAGCTCTAACTCTATTTTCCAGTATCTTGGTATAACTTCACAATGGCTCATGTCATCATTTTACCTAATGCCAATGGCCACTTACCCTTTCAAGCTGAGTATTAATTCAATTTTGTACACTCAAAAAAAAAGCTAAATATATTCAATACTGTCTTTTGTTTATACAATTCACAAATTAAACCAAAATTAATATGGATCAGTATTATTTTAATGAAATATTCATATGGTTTGGGAACAAGAGGCATGCATCCCCAAAAAAATGGTGGCAGATGTTCACCCAGGTGAGACAAGGGATTCTGCTACTGGACAAGCATTTCATCACATAAATACCCCACCAGCTGCAGATTCCTACTGCTAGCTCAAAGCTGACCATTCTACAAGTGTACTGCACGTGTACTTTTTGCCAGTGCCTAAATGTAGCTGTCAGTCAATAAAATTCACTTCAGCCCTCAGAGAGCATGAAAGACGTCCTTTACTATTAATCAGAACTCCCCACACACCTTCTATTGAATGGGCCTGGAGAAAGTCCAAAATTACGTCTGCCCTACACCCCTTCAGCTGTTTAGCTTCTGATTGAGCAGTACAAACGCACGTTAATGCGCATATAGTCAGAGATCTGTGATTCTTTTTTCTTTCAACTACATATACACTCTCTTCCTCCTCTTTTATGTTTTGAAGTTTAAGGGAAGAAACAATGAATTAGTAGGATGTTTACAGCTGCTTTCTTCCTACTTCAAATGCAACCTCAACCCTTTGCACTGTCTACAAACTCCTCCTTTTCCTCTTTCTTTTGACTTCCTCCAATTGCTACACTCCTCCTCGCTGGCGTGCACACAGGTCCTCCCATTAGATGTTACTTAGGTTGTTTTTAAGTCCTAAAAGAAAACCTCACAGACCTACAACACACCCTCTACAATGTCTGAGGTCATGTAGCTGTGACTCCACTTAATTCAAATATCTTCATTGATCTGTTTTAATTCTCAGTGTCACCTCCCTATTAAGATATGGCTCAACATTAAGTTAATAGTGACTACTTCTCCCCTTCCCAAGTCTAAGGCTTCTCCACACTCTTTCATCTTAATTTGCTCGATGTTCAATACAGTCAACAAGTCACTTCCGCGGAAACCCTACACTACTGAATCTAGCCCCTGCCAATTTGAATAGGTTACAACCAGCAGCTGACACAACTATCTATAGAGAAACGAGTGACCAGAAGGGGATGGAAGTCCTTCAGAACTGCATTGGCTTTTTTCAGTCATTGATAATTGAGAAGGTCAAAAGATCTGAATACTTTGTGAAACACAATGTCTTAATAGAAAGCACAAGAAAAGTTATCTGCTAGGATCTGATGCCGACCATCAGATTAGTCTATGAAATAAAACATCTGGCTTCTTAGATATCTGTTCATGGCACGTGAAGGAAGAAGGAGGTCACCAGCTGCTCTGAGAATCTTCAGTGTGAGCAACATATACTTGAGGCAACACGCTGTCAGCAGTAGAAATCACAGTGCTAGATGACATTTTTCTAATTATTTTCCCTACTACATTTTTTAAAAGGTTAATTTCACAAAAAGCTAATAATTATGAGCCAGTACAGGGGAGAAAGTATAAAAATGGTATTTATGAACTGTTTTACTAGACAGCTTCCTTTCTTCATCACTGTACTGCATGAACATTACCTAGTGGGAGACAGCAGAAGATAGAAATGAACATTCAAGGACTGAATCAGAAAAACTCAGGGAAACCAAGAAAGGAGTCTAACAAAATAAATGTGTTTTGGTTTTCAAATTTACCCCAAACAAAAGGAGTCCTTGAAATTTCAAAAATAGCTCAGGTCAAGCATTGAACAAAAACCTGTAAGTGTGCCAATCATCACCCAGAGAAGGCAGAAGCATTCACTAAAAATATATATATATACACGCACACACACACTTGTTTTAGCACAGGAAATGTCATCTGACTTCTTGACTGTAACTGAATACCGCAATAAAAGAGTGGTCATCAGACGTTACTTAAGATCAGAAGAATCTCACGATTTGTATCCAAGGATTTTGGAAGAGCTAGCTAAGAAGTCTGAGAAGTGATGTTGATTTTTGAAAGAAATCAAAACATTCTGAGAACTTCAAAGGTGGATGGGATSATCCATATGATCCTGTAAGTTTTACAACAATTTCAGATTAAGTAACATACCAGCTACTTTGATAATGAATAAAGAAGCAGTAAGGTGGTTTACAGAGACTGAATTGTTGCACTCCATATTGTTAATGAGATTACAGGTTCATTTGGAAAAGAGAGGGAAAAAAAAGCATTGATGCAAAAGCACTGTGACTTCTGTAGGGTTTCTGACTTGCTATCACATCCTAAATTAATGAAGAAACACGTATACAGAAAGAAACATGATTACTAATCAAATTATAATACACAAGTCCGTAAGTTTCAAAATAACTATAATCTAATAAAATATAGCAGGAAGCCCCATCAGCATTAATTTTTGGCCTCACACTTACTGCTTTTATCAACAACCTGAAAGAAAAGCTATGACGTTCTCAGACACAAGATTCAGAGAGTTATGCACATGGTAGAGATCAATGAAAAAGCAGCTGGCCTCCCTTTGTAACCCAGGCACAAATTAAGCGGAGGGATCCAGGACCCAAGGTGATAGGCCATACAGCCAAAGCAAGTAAACCCACCCAAAGAGTGGAGTCATCAACTCTGTCTTGCAAGGCATCCTGGCACAGAGAGAAGTGCCTAAGCACAACATTGCTACTGAGACCTAAAGCAATCCTTAGATGTATAAGCAGGGCAACATCAGCCAGGAAG
>JAYKAV010000389.1:717244-750587 GCA_035582835.1 Phoebastria nigripes | reverse complement strand
AAAAAAAAAAAAAAAAAAAATCCTACACAATGGGAATCGGTTTTCTCCACAAAGAAAAACATGAACAAAAGGAGTATTTCTCCTCATAAGAACGAGCCCAGACATCTGGGGATTCAATTCCCTTCTGCCAGCACATGAGCAGACTGAGGCTTTCAGGGACGATCTCTACACATATAGCTGAAATTCTCAAAACTGTTCCTGTAATTGTTTGTTAAGGAAGACTGCTGGAGCTTGAAATCCTAAAATAGAGACAGGTATCTGGAAACAGGGAGAGGAGAGCAGCACTGTTTTAGCAAAACTTCCTCTCAATTACGCACACAAGAAGAAAAATAACTAGCAAAACCAGACCTTTCCCGGATTCTGCCAGTTTCCATGCCAGACAAAAAGAGTATCACTTTTGAAGATATGACGAAGCAGAAAGTAAGTAATACTAAGCAGAAGAGAAGCCTAAAAACTCATGAGAGCAAATTTTGAGAAATTATTATATATGTCTGCAAAAGTTGCATACCTATCCATAAGTGGAGGTTTTTCAAGGGCTGCTGTTCCAAATCTACATAGGTTTTGAAAGCACCTGAGACTTTCTTGCCAGCAGTGCAGCAAGTTTTCTTAATTAGAAGCTTGATTGTCTTCAAGTGAAGAGAAAACAGACTTTGAGTCTCAACAATGCTAGCTCTTCCCTCTCTTCTTACATATGCCCCTTATCCTAGGAATCTCAAGCAAGATAAACCAGATATTATGAAGCCAAGACTGTGGGTACACGCAAAAGATTTCCATTTCTAGAAGGAGATAATGGAGCCTATTGATTCTCTACTGGAGAATAATGGCAATGCTTTATCTTGGTCCAGGTAAGGAGGCTACTTACAACACAACAATACAGACACCCACCTCAAAGGAAAGTAAAGACAAGAGGAGCAGTCTAATGTTCTTCTGCAGACAAGGGTTTATTTACCTAGCTCAGAAGACAGTAACCAATATAAACAAATAAAGCACTCTGAAGAATACAATTCCTTTATTAGAAAGGTTCAGATAGAGGAAAGATACTCAAATATATCTATCAGGATACAGGAAGCACGTAAGAGACAAAGCACAGGTTCATTTATCCCATTTTCCCATCTCTTACAGCAGCAAACAGTAAGTGTTTAAGGAAGAGTATAAAACAGGACAAGCTTGCAGGGACAGCTATCCCAGCACACTCTCCCAGCGCCCAGCTACAGGTGGCTTGGGAAGTTCCCAAGCAGCAGTATCTCTGCATTTTCCTTTCTGACTTTGCAAACCCAGCCCAAGATCTGAAGATACTAGATGCAATAAGCCAACCAACATTTCTGAACAGGCATAAGGAGAAGTGACATCTCTAAAGCGTATCAGTGTCAGGACTATCTAGCAGAAAGCTGAAATTTTATCTCAAAATCTACAGTAGCAAGTAGTGACAATTCTGTTCAAAGTCCAGGACGGCTAAGGCATGTGCATACTAGGCAACATCCAGGCAATTTTTACTAGACAGGATTAGTCTTCACCTTGTTCAGAAATTCATCTTGGGATTGGACAAAAACAATATAATGTAAAATTGACTGATGTCTTTAAACAGACTAAATAAAATAAGATCAGAAACACTTAGCATGAGTTTGGGAACAGGAGAAGATCACAATAACATAAGATAAAGATCAAGTAGTGTTAACTTAGAGTTGAGAAGAAAGTAATCCTCACTAAAGCAAGATTGGAAAGGAGCATATAGAATATGCTTGAATGCTTGCATTTTGGCTGAGACAGGAAGTAAAGTCTTGAATAGAAGTTGTTTTCCACAGTAGCAGCCACTCACCCACAAACCCACAGTGAAATTATATTAAGATGTTACAGCCTAGCACTATAGCAGAGATAATGAATGCATAAATCAAACTTATCACAGAAGGATTTTGGCAAAGGCAAGATGAGACTCATCATCTTAAAAAGCTATGGCAAAAACCAACAAAAAAGCAGAAAAATTTGCTCATGTTTCAGTTTAGATAAAGTTATTACAAAATACGCTCTTTTTTCTTCCTTTAGTAAAAACATTCTTCTGAATAAACATGTTTTCTAACAATCAAATCAGCAATTGTCCTTTATCTGCCAAGAAATGAACCCGGGATTCTGTTTTCCTTTATACTTGCACATAAGAAAACACCTAATATTTCACTTTAGATCCTTGATAAGTCAAACAGCACTACAATTCAGCGTACAATTAAGAGGAAACAGCTCTTTTTCCAGTATTTTCTTTGAAACAGTGACGTGTAATTGAGTTGGTACACAATTTTGGAATTAGTGGTAATTTTTTCAAAAGACTTATTTCCTCTGTAAGATGACCTGAAAATACAATCTACTTTTTAATCCAATTATTGCCCCTTTCAGTTTGTCACATTCGAAGAGTCTGACAGCTGATATGGCAGATATGAACTACTGAAAGTAATGCATGCTGCCTGCATCACAAATGAAGGAACAAAGAAAACCTTTTGGTATTTTTATATATATTGCTCATCATCAGAGGGGGTTAATGTGTGGGTTCATCAAAATTAGATGGTTGGGAAATACTCAGACTCATCCCCTTTCCAACACCAAAGGTTATGGCAATACTGAAATTACTCAAAGACAGGTCTTCTATTTTAATGATTGATCACCATCTATCCCAATGATGGATCTTCATCTACTTTTACTCTTAGCTCATTTGCCAAGGCAGCAGAATTATTCCTCAGAAAGTTAAAATCAGATGAAGAAACAGATGGGAGGCATCCTACTTGTATAGGATGAATACAGATTGGTTTCCTCCATAATTCCAATCAGAAGGTCTCTTCATCACTAAAGAATCTAGACACAAAATTATGCCTCAAGAGTGGAAAGCCAGGGCATTTTACTACAGCATTAGAAATTACATCCTGAGGAGGAAATGTTCTTGGTCATTACAGGAACCTGTGGCCTTTAAGATTTGGAAGCAGAAAGTTGCTTATGCAACAAGAGAGCACTGTCAAATTAACTATACGGTCATTTCTTAAAACTGAGAAGTTCATTATTTCCTTGATATATTAAAAGAGAAAGATGTACAGCTAAGATAAGAACACTCTCCCTGAATATAGGCTTTGCAAACTGACTGTGAACAAAAACAAAGCATCTTAGGTCTTCACACTAAGAAACATCACTAGGCAAAACATCAGTCACCCGAACTAAYATGGTTAACATTCACAGGTTTTCAAACAATTAAAAAAAAGCATCC
The DNA here is from genome assembly GCA_035582835.1 of Phoebastria nigripes. Classification (NCBI taxonomy): domain Eukaryota; kingdom Metazoa; phylum Chordata; class Aves; order Procellariiformes; family Diomedeidae; genus Phoebastria; species Phoebastria nigripes. The sequence continues at coordinate 747,349 of JAYKAV010000389.1, read as the reverse complement.
TGAGAATACCACTTCAGTGGTTTTAAACATAAGAAATAAGTTACATACRCACTGTTTTTTAATAGTTGTAAGTTACTCTTTTCAATTTCAGAATCCATCCTCCTACCATTTGCCCCATCAGATACAGAAGTCCCCACAGAAACTACACAGGACAGACCAATGCAACATAGTCTGCGAAATACACTCAGATTAAGAGAAAAATCTGTAGCCACGTTCAACACAAAATATTAACTCAGACAATCCATCTTTCAAAAAAACACCCTAAGCCAGCCCGATTATGAGAAACAAAACATTTAACAGGATTTTTCCCTTACAACAAGAATTGTTTAATATACAGATGCTTGTAAGCTTCCAACAGCCAAGTTGGAAACCCAAGCTCCAGGGTTTTACAGCCACCATTCCCATCTCCAACGTGATGGCTCTGCTTCAGCACTAGAACACCCCTTGCAAGTATGTAGTCACACTCTGGTTCAATTTTACAAGCACACGTTCTTTTACTTTCCATTATTTCTGTTTTAGCATCAACAGGGACAATCTGAATGCAACATAAAGGTTATTTCAAGCAGAAAAGCAATTTACTATCTTCCGTATTTCCTATCAGGATTCAATAGTGACTTACTGTCACCAACACAAGTCTTCCTAGGTCAAAGCAATGCTACAGGAGTTCAGTATTTTATTGCCATACTCTATGGCCACAAGTCAACATTTACTGCATATTACATATTTGCACTTAAACAATGACACTGTACCAAAAAAGGTAGCAGCGAGCTTCATGCAAGTAACATCACAACCATCACAGTAGCCACAATTGCACAGTATTTTTGTATGAAAAATATGGCTAGAACTCCTAACTTACTGGTTTTACATACAGTTGATTGTGTAGTTGCATGTTGCTTTTCTCTGCTAGCTAAGTCAGATTAAGAAGTCTCCCACACACCACGGCAGCTTATTCCTCTCCCTACTACCATAATTCATCACGCACTAAATCATGCTGATGAAACTGTTTGTGTGGCTATGCTATAAACGTCAATGAAGTAATCTGGGAAGGAAACCAAGCTATGTTTTTTATTAAAAAACATACACTTGCAAGTCTGGATCATCTCACCAATTGGGTTCACAGCACAGCTGTGGAAGAAACTAGCGTGGAGGACTGAACAGGTCAGGGTCAGGCAGGAAAATGAAACCAGCCTTCCCACTAGGAAAACTAATGTAAATCTGTACTCAAAAGGAAAAGCAGCAAGGGGTAAGAGGTTTGTCAGCCTTAACACAGGTAACTGCCACTATCAGAACAGACTTACCTTCAACCCAAGTGCTAGGAGCAGATCAGCGTTCTCTGTTTTTTTGTTTGGTTGGTAGGTTTTTTTTTTTAAAAAACATTTATGGAGTATTAACTTAATAGAACTGTAAGTCATATACACATTTACCCGAAGCCATGTGCCTAATTTGGGTCTAATATGCCATATAACATAGTACAGTTAAAGTCTGCAGGACTACTCTAGTTATAATTGAGTTTTCACTTCACACTTTCCAAACCTGTGCCTTTGGGCATACTGAGACAGGAGAGGAAACTTCTCATTACTTGTAGGTTTCTTTCAAGTTCTTCGTTAATTGGCCTGGTGGGCTCTCCAAAAAAAGAAAAAAAAAAAAGACTCCAGTGGGAATCTTAAGAGCTACAGACTGGTAAATGTGATCTCCATTCATGGCAAGATTGCAGATATAAGGGCATAGCAAACAATCTGCAGGGATAAGTTGAATATGGCTTTGGCAAAGAGAAACCCTGCTGGCACTCCAAGCAAACAGGTAAAAGGGATCCAAGGAAAACACATGCTTGGACTTTCAAAAAGCCCAGGCTGCTTCTTTAACAAGTCTATGGCAAGAAGTCAAGTTGCCTGGTTATAGAGGAAAGGTCCATTTATGGGCAGAAAGCTCAGTAAAGACTAGGAAGCAAGGGAAAGACTTAATAGTCAACTTTCCACTATGGAGAAGACTCAGTAGTGGAGCTGAACTGGCAGCATCGCTAGGACTCATTCTATTCAACATCTTCAGTGACATGGATAGAAGTGCACAGTGAAATTCTCCAAGTCTGCAGATAAAGCTAAGCTTTTTCAGGTCAGCCAGCTGCAATGGCAATGACTATGAACTCTGTAAGGACCTCACTAAACTGAATAAGCAAAGTGTGGTAGATGAGCTTCAATGCAGACAGATCTAAGACAATACCTATGAGGAAAAAAAAAAAAAAGTCTAAGTTGTGCTTCCATGCTGAATTTATAGCTGGAGTTTACAATTCAAAAAAGTGATCTTGGAGTCATCGTTGACAGTCCTCTGAAATTACTGGCTCAGTGTGCAACATTCACTGAAAATGTCATCTAGATATTGGACATTAACAGAAAGGAACTGAGAACAAGGCAGAAAGTAATTTTGCTGCTATGTAAAGACCTAGTGCACTGCAGTCTTAAGAAACAARATGTGGATACAAGAACGGCATACAAGCAGGGCAGAGCAGAATCCAAAAAGGTATAGAAAAGGACAATTAAAGGATTAAAGAGACAGAGCAGCTGCCTTGGGAGAAAAGACTGAAGAAGCTGGGGCTCTTCAATTTGGATGCAAGATGATGAGGGGTGGGAGGGTGTAATATATTCAAAGCTTACAAAAACCTGATGGCAGTAGATAAGATCAAGATTGCTGGCAAGGAACTTTGGGTATCTGTTACCTCAGGATCATGAGCAGATACTAAAGGGAACAGACAAGGATGTAGCCTCTAATGCTGCCAGTCTGATGACTGGATGCTAGAACAGTAGGAGGACAGTGAGTCAGAGTGGCCATGCTCACATGTTCTCCCTAAATAGCAATGTCACTGCCACTGTTGAAGACCACATATTTGGCTACACGAACTACTGACCTGATCAAGTATGGCATTTCTTACCTTCTAAATCAAAACCGGAGAGGAATATGTTAATGTGAAATATTTCAAACTGACTTAATACCAGGAAAAGTTCTTAAAATACAATTTAATGACCTAATTTCCATTATACTCTTACAAGGAGACCCACTTCAGAGAAGAAAAGTACAGATGCTAAGTTAGATGTGGCAAGGAGCTTGGCTTTTGGGATGGAGGAGAATGAACAGGAAGACGGCAAGCTTAGCTATCTCAATTATACATTACTCGGGGCACTTACAGTCAGGAAAAGCTTGCTTCCAAAACAGCTACACCCCCCTGTGCCACAGGCTCCATCCCTGAAAGCTTCGATGTCAGCAAAGGCAGCCCAGGTTAGAAGTGGGCTGCCTGCCCCCAGCTGCGTGACCAACCATAGTTACAGTTCCTTTATGTCACCTCAAGGGAATTCCACCTGGAGTAAAACACACCTTTAAAAGGCAATATGTATTTCTCCATGAAGGCCCATCCTCTCCAGGCAAATCTTAAATTAGGAGGGACAGAAAAACAAGCTTAAAACACCTGAGTCACTGCCCAATATCTCAGCCGCAGAAGTTTCTTCAAGAGAGACAAGGCCACGTTAAGCATTTGTACGTGGCTGGTTTCAAATACTAGCAAATACAGCAGTCTCACCAGTATTCCTCTCTGCCTTGGAAACACCATGGAAGCAGGGAGGTAGTGAGGCTCTCATCCTAACTTCTGCGGAACAGGTCTACAGCCTGCTCTTCTGAYCCAGTACTCTTGAGTACCTAAGGCGCAGGTGGCTTATTTCCTTCCCGTGTTTTCCTCAAAGCAGTCACCTGCTCTGCTTCACTGCTTCCTGCTCCTAACACAGGGGATGGCAGAAGAGAAGCAGGCAGAGAAAGGCTCTGAAAGCACTGGGATTGACACAATCCCTGGAGAAGTTATCTTAAGGTGATGACAGATGTGCTTTATTACTGGGTCCTCCACAGCTGGGCAGAGCTGTCTCCTCCTTGGGCTGAGCTTGGCAGCAACAGGGGTGTGTGTCTCAGTACAGGGCCAGTACTCCTGGGGAATACACCTTAATATTTGCTTTGGTCTCTTGCTCCTTACAAGATGGTCTGGAAACAGCTTTCGATACTATGTGAGATTGTGATGGACAACTTGTAAGACGGGCCTAGAGCAYGTAACCTCTTCTCACCTTGAGACAGGAGCTGCATAGAATAAAACTCTTTTATCCAGTGCTCAGAGTCTGAATCACAGTTGAGGCAAAATGGTTCAGGAGCGCTGGACTGAGCTGAGACCTGGCAACACAAACAGACCCTGAACTGGTATCTGCTCTGATCAGCCACGCTGGACATGAAAACAGTGGTGCATGCAGGACCAAGGGATCCAGTGCAATTCTTGCCTTGGGTTGGCACCCCAAGCCTCACTGCAGATGGGGCTCGGCAACACCTTCCAGGGCCCTGCGAGGCTGTGGGGAGACCAAACCAGCCACCAGCAGAACGTCCTGCAAGACCATGCCCTCTCTCCCTCCATTTGCAGGCTGTGAGGAACCAGCATCCATGGCAACAATAGAGGAACTGTAACAAAAGTTATTTGAGGCTCTTCCATGTCTTCAGATTCCGGTGAAAGAAAATGACCCATTTAAGCGGCAACAAAGAGAAGAAAGCAGCCTGAAGCACTATAACCACAAAGAACCACCTGAAGCATGGCACTTGATCAATCATGTATACAGCAGCATGAATACCGTAAGCACTACAAAAGCACTAAAAAGACCAGTGGCTTCATCCCCACTTAAACATTTCAATTGTCACTTTAAGCAGTTAAGAACACATCCACACAGCTTGCAACAAGCAGTTACAAAAGCAACAAGTTTTGTTTTACTAACAAATTAAAATGAATTTAAGAAGAGTATTTTTTAAAATTATTAGTTTCTGCCCATGTATTTAAACTAAGGTATCTTAAAAGTCAACACTTCTCAAATATTGCACTTCATATAAATAAGATAAATATACTTTTAAATGTCTTTGCTCAGCTTGTACTTGGTTGGAAAAAAAGAAAAAAACACCAAACCAAAAACAAGAAAAAGTCAAGCTGACCCTTTAAAAGAAAAATCGTAAATGTCACTCCATTAAAATTAAGATACACTAAGTGGTATCACTTTTGTTTGTTATGTCCCAACACTGCTGCAAAATTTAGATTTAAACCTTCTTGGAAGAGTATTTCAAATCCAAGCATAAAAAGAATTTCAGCCGTGTTAACAGTCTGGCGGAACAGGACGCAGCCTTCCCAACTCCTTCACAAGTATGCGGATGGAATCACCATGTTGCAGAAGACAACAATGAAAAGAATTCAATTCAAGTGCAAAGTCCAATTTGTAGTCATTAAATGCATACAATTTAAATCTGTATTACCAATCACAATAAAAGCACCATGAAAAATATTATGTATTTTTGTTTCCTCTACAAGTTATGCAGTTCTTCAGATTCACGGGCTGTTAAAACCTCAATATGTTGGTGGATGAGTGTTGAGGACAAGGTTAAGACCATGGTTTTTTGCAGTATATCCTAGTCTTTTTAAGTATGTAACTCAGTATTACATTGGCACAGAATTTTCCATATACTAACACAAAATGCTGACCTTTTAATGCTTTACTACACCTGCTGCACTTTTTGTTCTTAAAATGTAAGCAGTTTCCTGAAAATAATGTTTACAATACCACAATACTAAAGTCACTGAACCCTTTCCCAGAGGCCACCTACGTCTTACACTTGCATGACTTCAGCTCTTGTTTCATTTTGTCTTGTTTTACTTATGCCTGACCACATACCCTTTAACAGTTTAACAGCATAACTTTTCTAATTACCTCCAACACTTAAATCAAGTACTTTTTCTAATAAATTGAGATGGAGTATCAAAAACATTACAACTCCAAATGAAGTAGTTTGTTCTATGACATGAGGCACCAACAGTCCTCCAGTTACTTGCCAGCGCACAGAAAGCAGTAAAATAATCTATTTCAGCAGTATTTTTATCTTCATTTATTCAACCAGAGGAACTGGGAAGGAAGGGTTTCCATGGTCATTTTAGTTGTGTGGCAGTCTATCTGTAGAGTGCTTATTTTAGTAAAGTTTATCATGCTGTTTGGGGAACTTTTGGAACTTGTGATTTGGGGGCTTTTCCAAACAGAAATCAAAGCAACAAAAATAGAAAGGAAAACACTAAGAATTATTTATCATTGTATTGGGCAGAGACTACAGAACAGCAGAGAAGTCCAGGAAGTAACACGAACACTGAGTTTCTGTCAGTTAACTAACACAGCTAAGGAAAAAAAGTGATAAAATCCCTCAAAGTTAAAAAGGCTACAAGCCATATGTTTATTAGTACTACCTTGAATAGGTAGTATTCTTTTTATAGAGTCTGGAGTCACTTGATCATACAATAAACTCAGCTCTCCTTAAAAGCAACCCACATTTCTTATCTTATGGTTAAGCAGGAACCCTGGGGAATATGAAGAGGCATAACCCTAAAGACAAAAACTTCTTTCTCCCATCTCAAACTAGGGGAGTGTCGTAATTCTGGACAGCACTGTTTGTGAACAGTTGACAATTACAAAATTAGGTACAACAGGCAGTTTTTGTTTGTTTTAATGCAAAACATAGCCAACTAGAGCTCAGCACAGTTTGGTTTACTCAGAGGGCAAGCACAAGTTCAAGTTCTTATAAAAATGCACTACATTCACTTCACAAATCTGGTGGTTACTGAACTTAAACTAAAACTGATTTTTCAGACACACTTGCACAGTGTTCCAGACCAGTTACTTCCATCTCCAAGAACCTTATTTTACCTAGTTTCATTGTATACCTTCCGTAATTTGTATTCCCGTATCCTTTTGCTGTTTACTCCCATTGCCCCTTCAGATCTGTTTTGCTCCTTTCAGCTCTTCTGTCCTGCTTCTTCCTTGTCCATGACTCAGAATTACAGTAGGAACCTCTAGTTTGCCCCCTTCAATTCCCTCAAATGGGAGGAATATCTCCTCATACCCAATTGTCTATTCAAACCTGTCTCAAGAGGTGAGTGACGAAGTCATTGGCATTACCTCAGCCATCCTTGCAGCTATACAGCCTCCCTGTGATTAAAAGCAAAGCTGAATTTGTGTACAAATCATCACTGTCCACATACATGCACAACCAAATGCTATGTAGTATTTATCCAGCAGCTGGGAAAGAACTGATCACAACTCATACTCCCATACTTCTGCACACAGGTGTGCAAACAGCGTGATCCTTTTCCTACAAGAGTTACTGAACATCTAAGTTTTCAGCTGTACTGAAAATTAATCAAGCAATCACAAACAGCCTGTGGTGTGGGGATACCAATTACTCATTTTAGGCTTTAAATTCTCCCAGAATTTAAATTCATCCCACCTAAAGGCTGGGGTGTGGAAAATCAGTTCCCAAACTGCAGAGCACACAGAGGAAAAATGAAAGGGTGGCTGAAGAGGGTCCAAGCACTGACAATCCCAGGTGGCTGAGCAACCCCTGATAATAAGAACTGCCTCACCCCACCCTGATAACAGCTCAGCCTTGAACACACATGCACACACACACACACGCAAGCCCCCTCACCTGGTCTGGCAGTCCTGAAACACAAGAGCCAGAGATAACAGACGGTACCTGCAGTAACTAGTCTGATGCCAGCCTGGTCAGAGGGCCACCAGCCAGCAAGCCAGAAAATGCTTTCACAGAGCTAATTATTAGCCTGCCATCACATTCAAATCCAAGTCAACTCACTGAAAAGAGCTGGACTCAATTTTAGCCTCTGGCTACCTTTTCAAAGGTGCTTTCAACCACCAAAGGCAAACAACCTGACAGCCAACAACCCATTCATACTGGCGAGATTGGTGTCCTCTCCAAACGGTGGTATTTCCAGGTACATCACCCACTGTGTCACTTTGGTATATGCATGTGTTTACTGCTCRAGAGAACACCTTTTTTTGCAAGGTATTCTTCCTTCAGATGTTGAGCAAGTGCTTGTAAAGTTTCCAGAACCCATAGGACACTTAAAAGCGCCTAATCCAAGTTTATGGAAGCAATTATAGCAGCTTTCAAATGTCGTTTTGATTGCCTTCAGCATATATGCTTTTTGAAAGGATGGACTAGGAAGCATTGAGTAAACTGTATTTCTCTACATAAGAAGCAGACTGAGAGCAACTCAAAACATTTCTTATTCTTGTATAGCAAAGTATGTTGTCTTTTCCCAAAAGGGATACTAAATTCTAGAACAATTTACCTAAAGTACCTCTGTACTCATACACACTTTTCACTTTGTCCTGTAATTCACATGGCTGTTTAAAATGTCTTTATAATACAGATGAGGTTTTAGAAAGAGACAGGCTCAAACACCACGCTGTCATACCACAACTGCAGATCTCCTTTCCACTCATCACAGCATTCAACATTATGTAAAATATACAAATGTGCATTTTACACTCCTAACGATATCAGGAGAATGTATTTAAAAGGCTTTTTTAAATTATTTGGGTGGAAGTAAAAACCAGCACAGTGTGCCAGGAGAGCTCGGACCTGTGCCCAAGCAGCGCAGAGCCCTCAAGTCAAATCAACGTATTTCATGCTGGAAGTTTTATGTAGGCAGCATCAAGAAACTCCTATGAAACAGTATCACCCTGCACTGACAAACTCTCCACCCTCTAGCTACTCGCATGGAACAAATGCTACTCCTTACAGAAAAACACCTAACTTTCAGGCTTGCCTCTAAACTAAGACAGCTTTGCACTTCTAATTGGATTCCCACATCTCCAAAWGCCAATTTGGAACAGAGAAGCTGTTTACTTCGATGATGGCAAACAGCAGAACTTATTGTGCATAATTTTTGGAACTGCTTGCTTAATTTCCAAAATCAGCTTCCTTCGACTGGTTTTTCCAAGCTGAGTGTAGTTACAAGAAACACTAGAGCACTACTAGCACAGGCTGAAGAATATGAGCTTTAAGAAAGGTAGGTTTCCCAATTCCTCCCTTTAAGTACAAGTTTCAGTGGATGAGGTGAACCCCTCATCCACATGCAATTACTCTAAATGTTTACTTACAACTGATCTCCACTAGGTCAGATGTCCACCTTGCAAAGGAAAAGCTGAAAATCTGAAATGCCTATAAGCACCAAAACCACTTCCTCCATAAAAATGGCTCCCAAAAATTATTTGCACTGTTATAAAAAGAATTACCTTAATATTGCTGCACCAAAAGTCTATCAAACTTTAAAATGCTGTTAATTTCACCTTTAAACTAGTCTAAAGTATACACAAAATATGAACCACATATTTTTCTCATGTCATATATACAGACAACAGTATCTGACTAGACATCATGTCTGTATTTAAGACAATCCCTAAATAAAAATCTGAGCAGAAGCTTCTACACTCAACAAGTCAACTGGTATACCAGAATAGCTCTTCTTCCAAGAAAACTCCAGGTACAAGTAACCAGCTGCCAAGTACAGCTCCCCACATACCAGGGCTTGTCTGAAGCTTGTTTACCTACTCCATTATCTTAAAAAGCAATGGCGAGGCCAACAAAGATCTTTAGGTACTGCCAGTATTTCTTTAGCAAGTACACACATCTCCCATCCCCCTCCTTTCCTTATATTTGACACAATCTGCAATTCAAGCACAGGCTTCATAGGTACCTGAGACAAGCACCTCACCCTTTACAGCTTTTTGTTTGTCTGTTTGTGGAGGAGAGAGGGAAGGTAAGAGCATATCAAAAAAAAGAAAGTGTCATTAACTGAATGAAGCTGAAACCTTGCTGTTTTCAAGTTATAACTATACACCTTCACTTGCAAAAAAACAGTCTTTGCTGCCTTAGTTTTTTTTCAATTAACTATCAGTAGGAATGCAATAGTGAAAAACTGTTTCAGTAGTGTTTCCAGCTACTGTCACGGTAAACCTTAGTTCTAAGCACAGAAAGTTTCAACCTACTCTCTCCACCTTATGAGGCCAGTCATCTGCACACAGACCTGCGTCTGAAAGATCTGACTGCAGGTTTCCATCTAAGGAAGGAAACTGCTACTCAAGGAAGGATGTCTGCCAGCCGTCCAGGACAAACATGCAAGTGCCTTTAGTCTTTAACTATGTTGTTATGGGTGTGGTTAGACAAGGCTGCTAAGGTGACCTAATACTTAATACTTTGCTGTCATCAAAAGGGACACTCCTTTCTGTCCCCCCCCCTCCCTCCAGCCATAGTCCATCCCATCCCTTGTCATCATAACTACAAAAATAAGCCAATTCAACTCGCTACCCTGGCAGAAAACTGTTTACTCTCACGTTGAGTTAACTTTCTGTTGAATAAGCAAGTTCAATCAGCTCACTGTGCGGTCATGTAAGCGCTACTGAGACCACATATAGGCAATGGTAGGAATATGGCCAGTAGTGGAACCCCATTTTGACAGCAACATGACAATTCTGCTGAACTAACAGCTAAATGCACTCCAAAGTTATGCTAAAAGAAATGATATTCAAGAAAAGTGTCAAATTAGATTACAACCTAGAACTTTTAAGAAAAAGCCAAGGCCTTGCCAAATACATTTATATGTATGTATGCACAGACACTATACAAGGGTGCAAATATAAATGTATCATATATAAAAATATATATCATTTACTTCAAAGGGTTCAAACACATGTAAGGGTAATTCTTGACCTCACATACAAGTTACTGCTACTATTTGTTGTTCGTGAAAAATCATTACACAGAAAATGGGGAAGGTGATTCAATATACGTTACAGAATTTCATTGATTTAGAAGACTTACCTTTAGGGGCAAACTCAAATAAGCCCTGACCTGAGTACTTCTGTTAGAAAAGTAATTTCTAGGCCTAAAATACACTGGAGGTGTGAACTCTATGAGTAGAAAAACATTAAGGCAATACAGTCTTCTAACTCCAATGCCCTCTTGAGGGCATCCTCTTACTTGGTCAACACTTTTCAAAAAAAGGCAGGCTGAGAAGAACAACCTGCTGGCTCTCCCCCGTCTTGTGGGCAAGGTGCTGACAGAGAGAAGTAGCTAATTATTTTGTTGTTGTAACTTATTTCATTATAATTCACCGATTCCTGTGCGATCTGGCKCATCAAAACTGACTTCATCAGAAGTTTCACATCAGGTGTTTTGTTACAGATATTATGACCAAAATTCATTACTTCAAGTGATGAAAAACTGTCTTTATGTTAGGTGTGAGTATGACTCATCCTCAAGTCAGGATAGACACCATTTCTCATAATCTTTACTTGCAGTGGTAAGCAAGTAGCAACAAAAGCAGAAATTACAGCCAATGTATCACAAAACAGACTGCCCTGAAAGAATGGCATCCCACACACTTTACAAATAGAAACAAGAAAGGAAACTTCATTAGTATCAACATAACCTGATGCGCAAGATGACAAGTCAACAAGGGAAAGCTGAGTAGCCACAGGAGCAGATGATACCTGAAGAGTGATACCAAATAAAGGAAAGAGTGTTACCCACCCTGAGAGGGAAAGAAGAACGTGTTTTGTGGAAGGCAGGTAGAGAACATAAAAGGAAAACGAAGACAGTAAATGTGTCAAAAAAAGGAAAATGAAAGGATGGTTACCAAAGGGAAGGGAGAAAAATAAAATGCCACATCCTTTACTACAGTTTTAAAGTACGTAAATGAAATTACTTCCAGTCAACTGGCAAGAAAGAGTCATTTAGACAAGGAAGTGGATATCATATGTGAAAATAGGAAGACAGAAAGCTCCATAATCTCATCTTTTGGGGAGCGCTATATTGATGGTTTTTGCGTGCTTCGGTTCACAGCAATCGCAATCCCAAAAAGCACCCTCCTGCCTCAAAAAGAAAAAAAAAAATCACCATGTTTGGCAAGACTGAAAACATGGAACAGATGAAAGGGACTGAGCAGTCAGGCTTTGAGTTCAGATGCTTTCTATTGGCAAATCTGAGTAGACAGGACCTTTGGCTTGAAAGGAAATCACCCAAACTTCTCAGAAGTACACTCAAAAGACTTCTTCTCTTCCATAAACAGATTAAAAATAACAGATGTGGGAGAGAGGAGGGGAGGAGACCACAGACACAGAATATGAAATAATTGTACTCAGCAGGGATTCAGGAGCAGGGGGAGGAAGAGGATGTTTAGTCAGTACCTCCCAGAAGTAGAGATGAAGCTGCCCTACCTCTTCCTACCTAAATTACTTCAAATTTGTATAAAACAATGCCTATTGGGTTACAGTGCCTCAGTGCTTAATTAAAAAGACCAAAACCAAAACCTTTGTTACGATGTTCATATTATTTATAAACTACTTGCCAGCTACATGATGGCCTTTAGAAAAAGTAGATATGTATATATTTTAAGCAACCCTTGGTGGCATCCCCTTGGCTGTACAGAGAAGTCCTATACAGCTATGCATGTTGCAACTAATATCTCTGCACTCAAGGGGAGGGAGGAATCGGAGCATGGCCCAAGAAAGGAGTATAAGCCTAGGAGGTAGTAGCAGTGCTCCAGTGTCCTGTTCCTGTCTAGGTACAAGAGACCCCTTCCTCCCCCCACACTTGCTACCACTGAAACTAGGTCCTTATGTATAAAACACCTGTAATTGACTGCTACACTTCCCTTTCCAAAGCCTTACAAAGGAACAATCTCAGGTGGACTGTGACTCTCTCCCTCAGAACATGGACATGCAAACAGGCCACTGCATGGAAAATACATGATTGAACTTACTAGGGAATAATTAGTGTGCTACAGCTTTCCATCTGCACAGTCACCCTGAGGTAGTTTCACTGTAGTTTATTTTCCTTGTATAGGCTCTATCAGAAAGCAGAGTTTCACTCAGTTGACCTGCAATGATTGTTCATGTGTCCATACCCTTGGGTCCCTATTACTGTAATACACAAGGGCTTCATAATCTGTAACTGCCCTCAGAATAATGGTCTTTTCCTATCTTATCGGATAATCACATTTTTGAGCTCGGGCACTGCACAAAGCAGTATTTGCCTACATCAGACAGCAGTATTGACTGAACAGTAAAAACCCTACCATGGACACAATCACGAGGTTATAAAGGCATTTTTACATTGGTATAGCTATTTCCACATGGAATACGACTTGCATGTGATGATATAAAGTTTCTCTGGTGTGGTCGGATTGTGCCAGTATAGAGCTTTCAACAGAATAAGCACTGCTTCTTAAAACCCAGAGCTAGCAGGATGGCAGGCAGACATACGCAGCTTGCTCAGGGTCTCAGGACAGCAGCTGGAGGAGGCAACTCAACCCGGACCTCCCAGCTCCCACATTTCCTTCACCTGCAAGATACTGCTGATGCTCTTCACCCTGTTCTCTTTATTCTGTTCCCTGCCAGTACTGACAGAACGGAAGCTTGCAGAAGCTCTGCAACCAAGCGCTTGTTTAGAGTTCACTTCACACAAGGCATCGTAATACAGGAGTACTGTGACAAGCCGACTCTTGTCTTTCTGCTATTAATGAAAAAGTGCCCCATGACTGAGGTAGAGCAAGACTAAAACTGGGACAGACCTAGGGACTGAACTGAAAGCCTCATATAGTGGACAAGTCTTTCTGGCTGACAGTTTCTTTAGGAGGCAATGCTCCATGATAGCTTCACTAGGCAATGCTTGCAAGGCACTCATTGTAATGACAGGGATTAAAATATGACTTGCAAATTGATATGTTGGGTAAAAAAATTAAACTTTTGCCTGAAGGGACAAATTATAAGTAAAGTTCATCTCTGCTTCTCTCTGTTTTGTATTCTACTCTATTTCCTCTGTACATTCTTTATCTTGGCTACCACTGCTTTTAAACTGGTTCCCTGAGCTAATTAGGCTTATGTGGTCACTATTTTGCCCATCTGTTTTTCCTCCTCACCACCAAAAGACCTGGACCTCATTGGCCATTATCAGCCTAGTCTGAAAGAGCAGAAACCTCAGAGACATTTTGGACCCCCTGTCAARCCAGCAAACCAGGTAACGCTCTCCCAGCTCTTTTACACCCGTTGGCAGCAGGAAGCCAACTGATCAGCATACACATACCAGGCACCAGCAAAAACATGCTCTGCTACAGAGAAGCCAAAATCCATGCCTTCTCTGCCTGTGAGAGGAGGAAACCCAGGTCACTGAGTTACATATAAATAAAATTGGACAAATCCTTAAGAAAGGAGGCATCATTAGTTCCACTGCTCAGAAGTCTGTGCCATACGTGTCCACAAACTCCTCAATCTTTGCTTTAAAGCATTCCAGGGCTCTGCTTCCACCTACATTTGACCTCATTTCTTTACCCACCCTGTCTCACCCAACCTGCTTTAAAATCTTGAGAACACACCCTTAGGAAACTTGTAATAGCAAGAGCTACATCTTTTGGAGTTAAGGTCACTCTGCGTTTACACCTATGTATTTGTGCGTGAAGTAGATACTTTATTGGTACTATGGATATTCAGACTGCAAACTAAATTATAACTGCAACCCACATGTGCTTTTGTTACATCAGTGGGCATCCCTGCCACCAATTATTACCCATGCAGAATCTATGCATGACAGGCCATAAGGAAAGTGGCAATAGACAAAAATACTACAACACTTTCAAAAGCTGTAAATAAGGCCCAAAAGTCTTATTAACAGGCAGAATACCGGTTCTGAAGGCCAAAGGTGCAAGGTAATCTAACATGAGAATTTATTTCCAAACCATAGCCTGTAATGTGGTATAGTAATCCTTGCTTTCAAAAAATTTTTGACAACAACCTGGTAACAGCTTAAAGCAGACCCATATACATTGATGAGATACATGATAAATCTACCTCAATTCTATACCCTATGGAGAATTCAAAACTCAGCTGCCGAGGGCTGAGTACTTTCATTTTCTTAATGCTACTGCCATTTAACAGGCTTCAACACCAAAGCCACTAACCCATCAATGCATGCTTCTCTGGGAGAAGTACTTCAGAGACAGGCAGACACCAACCTACACACAGCCTGGGAAATTAGCATTCACACACAATCTAGCTGAACACCACTAGACAGGAAATAGCGCTAAATGAGAGAAGAAATTCTTTAGCAACAAATCTCAAAAAAAAATAAAAAAAAAAAAAAATTAATTTCTCCTAGTCAAGAGGACAACAAGCAGAACAAGTAATTTCCTAACCTTTACATTTAGAACAGACTGCTGCTTTAAGCACACAAAAGCTAAGCCAAAATGTTTTAAAGTGTTCAAGATCTACAGAACTGACAATTTGGTTTTCTATTTCTGTCTGCTTACCCTGCTGCTCCTGCCTGTAAACATTTTGTAGGAGGATGTGAAATTCAACAGAGAGGACTCTGAACTATGAATGACTCCACAGTGGCGCATTCTTAGAAGTGCGTGGTGGTGCCTATGAGCTCACTCACACATGCTAACGTCACTGGTCAGGGTCAATTCAAGGCAGCTACAGCTCTACTTGGTTACAGCTGAATGCCAGTTCATTAATGTGAAAGTGCCCCTTCCCCACCTCTAGTGGTAATTTGAAGACAGAAAGAAAAGAAAAAAAAAAAGGGAAAAAAAAAAAAAAAAGGAAAAATATGTCAATGTTTTAGGGAAATTAGGTTAATAGGACATCCGGTAATACCTTCAATTCTTTGCTAGTTTTTAACTTCTACTAAGAACATGCACTGAACACTGACTTCTTATCTCATTAGGCCTAATTGTTTCATTTACCATACTCACTTTGTCCAACTTGATGACTTGAAAACCTCTACGTATGTTGCATAATTTACTCTGAATGCTTTCATTCTGGATTCCTCACTTGTGAGGCTCCTATGCAACAGGTATGACAGCCTGTCCCATTTGCTCCCTGGTCTGTATTAACACCAAAACCAGCTACCTGAGCTAGTAAAACATAATATAAAAATTGTCCTAAGGGCTTATCTACACAGGGCTGAGGAAAAAGTAAATTACATAAGATTAAAGTGAGACATGTTACACACAGGTATTCTTACTTCAAATTAGGTATGCACAACTCACCTTTAATATACCTTGACCTGATCAACCAACGTAAATGCAACTGCTTTATCTCCACAACAAGGAAAAGGTTGACTTTATAATCACAGTTAAAAGACAGAACTTATCTTAATAGTTGAGCAGGACATTGTCTAAACATATCAGAACAACCAGTCATTTCATCAACACATTGTTAAAGAACTTCTCATTGCTTCTTCAAATCAAARTCTTAATTGATTCGGTCATTCAGCTATATCATATCTAAGACTTCTGTCAGAAGAACCTATGCTACATGGCACACCATATCATTAAGTGTCTGAGAAAAAGGACAGATGTAGGTTTCTCCACCACCACGGTTTTCCATCAGCTAAAGACAATGTACAGGGCTGCCCGTCGCAGAACACAAACTGTAGTAACAAGGGACTTGGAACCTCAACATCCCAAAAGGTAGTAAAATTGCATCTTCTGTTTTACAGAAGCACATGTGAACAGATGGAGGAAAAAAAATTTATTATAAACCAAAAAAGGAACCAACATCTGCTTTTAAATAAAGATGCAATTTTACCCAACATGTTGCAGTTTTAAGTCAAATAAGCCTTGTTTAATTAAAGCAGGAAAAAAATAAAGACCATCACCTAATCTTTTAATTCTAAATATGACCATTGTATGTATGTCCATCTGTTCACATGTGCTTCTATAAAACAGAAGATGCAATTTTACTACCTTCTAGGATGTTGGGGTTGGGATAAGACATATAACACCCCCCTCATCTTAGTTACACCATTTATATAAAACCAATATAAAAATGTACACCACTTGGCATGAAAAGACAAAACGCAGTACAAAACACAGCATCTCAGAAAACCTTGCTGTCTTTTGCTTGTCAGAAATGTACATGCTTGGGCAGGGAAGCTGAAAACTCCAACGTTCCCCATCTATAAAATGAAACCAAGCTAGAATACGTAAGAAGCTAATCACAACACCACAAGGTGATTTTACCACAAACTCAGGCAAAACACTGGATAGTGGTTCCCCTCATCACCACAAGGCAAAAAATTATTACCCATGCAGAGGTTTACTGGTGCTGGAACCTCCCCAGTGTACAGCGCTCTGCCAACCACAGATCAATCCATCTAGCGACCCAAATTCAGGAACAACTAGTTTAGACTAAACGTCTCCAAGTCCAACCACTTTTCCCCTGCCTGTAGCAGGGCTTGACCATGATGCATTGTCACTGCTGAAGTAAAGCACATTTTACGAAAAAAATACAGGAGATCAGAGCCTCTTCAAAAGAGAATACTTTCCACTACTTATGAATAAGGTGTTTGCTGGCTACACAGCTTCCAACTTTTATAAACTCTACTTTCAGCCTCAAAACAGGTACTGCCACAGTGAAATAACACTAACTTCTGCCAAAAGAGAGCACATTCCCACCAGCTCCATGTCAGCGCACAACACATTCGACTGAAGTGCCATCCGAAGGCTTGCAGCTACTGTACAGCAACCCTAGAGAGTAAAACGAAGTTTCGCRTTAAAGACTCATTATGCTACAGGACAACTCTTTGAAGAAAAGTTATGTATTTTACCTTCTTTTGACCTCAGTCTTCCACATACAGAGAACTAAATAAATCACGAGACAGCGAGTCAACAAGGCAGAAACTTGAATGGAAGTCAAGATTTTATCAAGCATTAGATTTGTTATGTAGGTTGCCTTACAGAAGCTCAAAGAAAATTGTGCAATACTCTGACAACTCCAAAGGCAACATCTTTAGAGCTGTTACCACAACGCAAGAAACAACTCTTAAAAAGCAATACATACTTTCACAACTCTTTCCATAGTAGAAAATTAAGTGCGTCATTATTTCAATATTCCAAACAAACAGAAACTCACTGCGTTTATTGCTGGAATAAAGCTTCCTAAGGACAAGCTAAATATACTGAAGATATTTTTAAAGTTTAGAGAAGCAACATTTG
Organism: Phoebastria nigripes; assembly: GCA_035582835.1. NCBI lineage: Eukaryota > Metazoa > Chordata > Aves > Procellariiformes > Diomedeidae > Phoebastria > Phoebastria nigripes. The sequence goes on along the minus strand of JAYKAV010000389.1, from coordinate 729,453 downwards.
TTATTCCACACATTTAAGTTAAGTATATAGCCAAATTTTTACCATTAAAGCAAGGATTCAACCACTCTGCTGTGTAAATAAACTAATGTTGCCTCAACAAATTAACAGTGGCTTTCCCTAAGCACACTGCATGTTCTGAGAATTTCTAAGTAGATGTATTATACATATGAAAGCAAGAGAGTCCTCTGAGAGCCCTCAAAAAGCCTAATACCTCACATCAGCCAGAGATCCCAACTATCTTGGCTGTTTAAGACAGTTTATGAAGTTCAAATATATTTGTGTTCTTTGCTAGTTACACAGAAAGACCTGAAACCCTTTGCACCCTCAGAGCAGTAGTTATGGCCATCATTTTAGACATCAACATTTCAAACAAAAATCTCTTTACAGGGAACTCCGCAGTTAATTATTGACTTTCAAAATTACCATTTTTCCCAGTGAATTAAAGTCTGCTATGAAGAGGAATGCCAAGGACCAACACGTAGCATCTGATGGCAATCTAACTGCACTTCCTTTGGGAAGAGAGGAAAATGGGACATTTTGAAAGCAGGCATTTTTATTTAAGTACAGTATCAGCCTCACATTCAAAACAATGGATGGCAGCCACATTGTATTTCAAGGGATTCTGTGTAGAAAAATATTATTTTTCTGCAAAACAATACATTCTGAGCCCTGGATCACAGCCAAAAATAACAACTGTAACTCGGGTGTGTACTGGGGGAAGTATGGAGGCAAAACAGAAGAGTTTGAACACACACGGAGAAATATGAAAGCCAAGATCTGGAGGTAGAGGGACATACGGTCCRTGTGCTCTGTACTGCTTCCAACCGAGATAAAGCAGCTAGCTCTTATTGGAAATCATTCAAAAAAATAAAATGTTTATCTAATATTTTACATTTTAAAATATCAACCAATGATATTAGAGTTTGTATTTCTTTACGATTTTTTTACATAAAAATCAGATCGAGAGCCTGGTTTGTCAGCAAATAAAGGACAAAGCATATTTACAAAAATTAGGCCAAAATAAATATTTCYGTTCCTAGAGTGTAAATGAACATTTAATTTGAATTCACATGTTCAAGATAGATCATCTTTCTGGGCCCACCAGCAGGAAATGTGCTAGCGGTTAGAGTAAACCAACGACAGCCATGGTTGGCCACACGCAAAATTCACATGCAACGTTTTACACCTTCGTTATAACTGTGGTTATTTTATGGCCTCACTACAAGGTGGAACATCACCCTCAGATATATGCAGCAACTTACATGTCTCAGCACCTCAGATTCCACCTGCAGGTTTGGTGAACTAACTTGTACTCAATTTCAAAACCAGATGGTTCTACATCAAAAAGGCTAAGTATTTTGGTTTCACCAAAAAAATAAAAAACCACAACAAAGAAGTCTTTAAGCCAGGGTTTAGAAGTTCAAGACTGTTTACATCCGGTTATAAACTGTATGTATGTGACAGCACCGGAAGAGGCTGACACCTCATAGCCAGAAGACATGACTTGCCAGGCTTTCAAGAAGTTGTTGYAGGGTTGTGCCAAGACTTGAGCACGCTTCTTCTAAACCCTGAAGTGATCAAGCTACCAAATAGTGAGGAAGCTACTCCAAATGACCAAGTGGTTACTTTGTAAATACAATTCATTTCACTGCCCGCTGCATTAAATCTTCACAGTAACCAAGAGCAGCAGAAACACCCTCAAAGAGCGTATTAAACTGGTACTTCATTTTTACGTATCACAATTTCTTTTTATCTGCTACAAACAAAGTGCACACACACTCTGGACTACATGATAGGAACACGAAAGCATGTTATTTTCATGGAACAGAGACACATCTTCAGCAAGAGTTCAGTGTGCTGATGGCAGGTCTTCCCAATGCTGTTTATCTGGTAGCATCCTGTAGGATCAGAGGCATGCCTCTGTTTCAGCAACAAGCAACACTGTCACCAGACTGATTAAGGCATAAAGCTCAACTGTCCAAGGACAATACACTCCACGTTACTGAAGGAACATAATAGCAACCAAAAAAAATTCCCTGTAATGATTCCTTTAAAGTTGTGCTTATCCATTTACGAGGTGTCAGTTGGAGGAAAACAAAACAAAACAAAACAAAAAACCACACCCAAGAGTTTAGCCAAAGTGTTCAATGCAGAAGAACCATGGCGGGAGAGTCAACAGGGAGAGGAAGAGATACTTTAAGAAAAACTGGCACACCTCAACAGTACATTAAAAATAAATAAACCATGATAAGCAGACACTTGCATGCACTTTTATCAAAGTCCAACAGGACTTGAAATAAAGAAAGTTTAGAAAGTCATGATCCAAATAAAAGCTTGTCAAGGCTACCTATGCTTGGAAACATAGCCCAAACTGTACTGATGTTTTACTACTCGATTAGATTTAACTCCCTGCCAAAATGAAGTTTTTTTGATCTTGTTTGGGCATACATGATGCTGAACCTCCTCACTTGCAGGAGCATTAGAAACAAATTTGCACAATCAAACCACATTCAACACTAACAGTCTTAACTTGTCCAAGATTTTTGCCTAACATCTTGAAATAAAAAGCTCTCAAGAAAAGGTTTTGCTATTAGTAGGTCAGGGACTTGAGAATAAGTGGAAATAGGTGTGGCATTCTGACCAAAACCAGTTTTGTTTCCAATATTTTTTTTTTTCATAAAATCCTTTGAGAAAAGAAGTCAAGAAGATCAGAGAAAGAAATCTGCTATCCACACGTAAAATACAATGGTTTCGCTAAAAGCAAAAACAGGCATTTAGAAAATTTATTTAAAAAAAAAAAACCCAAACAAAACACAAATAGAAGAGAAAACTGGGTGGAGAGGTAAAAATGCACTTAAAATAGAACTCGAGTAAGTTTATCTAGCTGCCTTCATTATAAGGCTTATGATTTTGTTAAGGATCTTCTGCATAAAACCTAACATGTACTTTCTCCCTATTAAAAAAAACCTAAACATGACTTAAGTACTTCTCCCATTTTCTTTTCCAATATATTTGCTTTATAAATAAATACTGTAAAGCACTGTATTTAAATATCCACGCTGCCACACTGATGACTTACAGAAGACTATTCTCACAGTATAACCCCATTCCTCTCAAGAACACAGAAATTTAACTGTACCTTAAGTTTCAGAAGGTAAGGCCTGTCTACAGTATTTTCAAATCAACTTGGTTTCCACTACATCTTAACATGTAGTACTAGCTAGTACATTCTCTCATGTCAGATACTACATCCAACTCCCCTCTAAATGTCAAATAATCCAACTTCAAACCAGGCTGCACAAATGGTGACAGCTAAAAGCAATTTAAACTTCAAGTGAGACACAATTCATTGTGTAATACTCATTTAGTCCCTGAGCTTGGATTACAACAAGAACATTGGTAGTTATGAACTTTAAAATGAGAAGGGGATTCCCCTAAATAGTCTGTGAGCATTCCTAATATGCTAGAGGAAACAACAAAAAATATTAATGCCTCTTAAAGAATGGTGGAAAACTTGCACAAACCAGACAAATTCAATACAGGGTAGAGTTTCTTTTACTTCTTTTCTCCTCACAGAAAACATTCAGGAAAAAAGTTGATGTTATCATATAGACAAAATGCTTTTTTGTACCAGTCTCAAACCTTAAACAGGAGAGAAACTGGAAAAGAAGTCTACTGGTATAGAAAGTTCCTAAACCCAATGCAAGTCAAGACAACTCAACATCTGATAAGGTTACATGGCTGTTCTAGTTACTACTAGCCACAAAGAAACGTTCCATACACGTTCATGAACAACTAAATTAGTATGTTTCTATTTATTCATTTTAGCTTTATTCCAGCCACTTTAGCGGTCTGGATGAAGGCACGCAACTGTTCTTTAACAAGAACAACCAAGGCTTTCTCTTCAAGCCACAACAAAGGATGTCTCCATAGATGCCAGAACATCCCCCTCCGCATGGCTGAAGTTGGTTTTTTGAGGGTTTTGTTGGTGGTGTTTTAAAATAATGAAAGCCTCTCAGCTTTAACTTCTTGTATATATCTTATAATAAGCAGAAAAATGAAAAGGATCTCTTAGGTCCCCAAGTCCAACTTCTTCCTGCTGAAGGAAACTATATTGTATAGCCCTGAGTGTGTACTCAATCAAGGTAAGTCTTTAAGGTGCTTACCTTTTCTTGAGGAAAGCTATTCTAAAAATCTCTTTTTCTTTGGGTGGGGAGAACAGAAAATAGAGATTTTTAAGACAGAAAATACATCCTTGTATAACTTCAGTGTCCTTGTTTTTACACAAGCATTGTGCTTGAGGGAAGTAAAAGCAATAATTAAACTAATGTTTGCTCACTCTGCCCTCAGAGTATTTACAGAGAAAAAAAATACAATCAACATCCTCTCTGACTATTTTGCTAGAGCTAAGACAAATATAATCAGTTTCACTTCCAGGTTCACCTTTCCCCTGATAATCCTGGCTTGTGCTTCAGACTGAATTCCCCTTTTGTGGAGCCCAAGTGCTCAGACAGGCGCGCAGTACCCCACATGTGACCTCAGCAGCAGCAACTACGACTCCACTCATTTCCATGTCTCCAATGGAGTACACTACCCAGAATCATTTACAGCCGTATTGTTCAGATGTCCCAGTCATACCGACATCCTTCTGCAAAACCTTGTCCGTGCATGTTTCCAAATGATAGGCTTTCAACGTATGAGCTCTCCACATTACAGCATGCTATTTCTAAGACACCTGTATTCATGGCCATTGAAGTACTCCTGTATATTACTGTACTCTCATATTAGTGAAAGTAAGAATTTGCCCCATGTTAAAGAGTGTTTAAGAATAGAAAAGGCAAGATGCACCAAAATAAGAAGAGTATAAATTTTACTGCTGTATCTGTTTTACTATCTGTTACTCAGATTTTCTTGAATGACTTTAGACTTCATATTCTCTTCCCACTGGCAGGAGTTTGAAGTATTTCTCCTTCACTCACAGCCAAGGCAACTGTTCTTCTCCCCTACAACCAAGCAGTGCTTTTGGGTACATCACATGACTTAATTAAAAACTTCCCAGCTGGATCCACTGATCTGCACATCAATTTTAGTCCAAATCTGGAAACTTAGCCCATTTGCATATGCTTCTACCACCATGTCTAAAGAGCTCCAAAAGCCAGTAACAACAAAGTCCTGAAACATTAAAAAAAAAAAACAAAACCATATTTAAGACATTAGTAGGATCTGAAACTTCAAATTATCATTGCTTTCTTTTCCAGAGGTAGTATCATTGTGTTCATTAAACCAGACCGATTTTCAAGTTTGCCACTCCACTTACTCTTTTCCCTCAAAGAACATTTTTATATTTGTAAAACATATTTGCATAAAGCTGAAACCCACAAAAAAACCTGTGAGTGTAACATCAGCTAAACTCTGGCATTACAAACAATAAACACAACATTTGCCAGAGATAACTCCATTCAAGAGCTGTGGTTCCATGCGGTTTCAAGCACAAATACTGACTACAACAAAGGTAAAGGAGTAAGAAAGTGAGATGTAACCATTTAAACCAAAAGAGTCTTTATACACTAAGTTACTAGTATTTTGACAAATATGGAAGAGAAGGAACAAGTACTTCTCTCCAATGTTTCTTCTCCATGAAAATGTTACTTCAATAATAAGATCTGCATTAACTTACAACTTCAGTTAGTGTACCAACTGTCTCATATGCGTCTAATGCATCCTGAACTCAAAAACAAGCTCAGAGAAGAGCAAGGGGTTTTGGGGAGGTTTTGTTTTGCTTTTTTTTAAACCTTGTCTATTTTCAGAAAACTCAATTCATCTGAATGATTCCAATAAGGCAAAAAGACCACTCGATTAAGCTCTACCTTACTTCTTTCCTAGCAGCCATTTCTGATGCCAGGTTATTCTGTTGACTTCTTGTCACCGTCACAGCACTGAAGGTGAAGAATGTCAACAGAAGCACCCCAGTCTCTCACAGCTATCAACAGGGAAGAGGAACAAGTTTTCCACGACACCCAAGTTGTAAACTCTTCCATCATTCAGATGATGACAGCTGCAGACAAAAAAAGAACTGTACGCCCTGACAGTCTAAGCCATCTAAGAGATGGACTATTTTGTGCATGTCAAAGTCAGAGCAAACACTAAGCACAGCCTTAAGCAAAGTGCTGCCTAGAAATGAAGTACGACAATCTCCATCAAGAGCCTCTCTAACGGTCTAACCCTTTCATCAGCCAAAGATTTAAAAGAAAAAGAATAAAAGGCATTCTGGACTATTATTGTACCTTAGGAGGACTGTGATATAAGGCTTCAGGGTTATCATTTCTTCTCTCTCATTTGAGCAGATTAGAAGGAAAAAAAATTTAATTTGACATTGATCTATTTTTGCATATTTGAAATCACTTGGAATATGGAAGCAAGGCATCAACAGAATTTTACAAAACCAAATTATAATTTTAAAAGAAGTTATATTAACAGTAGTTCAGGATTCCAGCCTTCCACAGTAACCTCATACACTAAATAAGACTGTAGTTTTGAGAGGCACAGAAAAAAAAAAAATATCATTTGTTTAATGCTACTCGAAGTTTCCGTACCAAATGGGAAACCACATACCAGTACAGATGATCATTTTTGCTCTAAAGTATCTTTATAGTTTCTCATGTGAGAACTCTAGACTTAGCAGCTTCACACATCCCTCTTACTTGTATGTCAAAAAGCTAAGTATAAGCCAATTAAAATCCCTAAAAATTTTAGGGAATAAGTGACATAAGGCAATGCTTTGATTTTCAAGGTCCACATCAAATCTTTGACCTTTGAACCAGAGCACTAATAAAATAAAAAGAATGTATCTATCTACACTCCACTGATGTATAAGACCAAGAATTTATTTTCTTCCTTGGCTCATATTCTATGCAACATCCGATTGCTACACACAATCTTCAGACACTTGCCCCTCTATTAAATAAAAACTAAAGTGACTACTGTGAATAGACAGTTACGTATTAAGGGATGAATATTCTTCATGTGCTGGCATTATACACCAAAATAATTTACTTATACTGTAAGTTCTTTTGGGCACACACCCCCTATCATAAGCTTGGTACTTAACACAGCTACTGCAATATGGTCCTGGTCTACGCTTGAAGCTCTGAGCAGTTCTTCACTTGCGCTAAATTCTTTTGAGTTGAAGTAAGAACCACAGGATCAAAAATTGAAGGAAAGCATTGTTTTTCTCAAGACCCACATGAAGCAAGCTCTAGAGATCCCCCACAGAAAGTCTGTGGTTCTCAACTGCGGTACAGGACTACCAAACTAGAGCAAGCTTTCATTTGAACAGCACTTACGTCAAAAAAACAAAATTCAGAGACGATTTAAACCTCTAACTAAAAATAGAGACTCCCCAATCATACTAAGCTTTTCCAAATACAGTACATTTACCTAAACTCCAAGGCTAAGGAAGTTCTTTCAGACTAGATAGAAGGAAGAAATTTTTTACACTGAGGGTGGTGAAACACTGGCACAGGTTGCCCAGAGAGGTAGTAGATGCCCCACCCCTGGAAATATTCAAGGTCAGGTTGGATGGGGCTCTGAGCAACCTGATCTAGTTGAAGATGTCCCTGCCCATGGCAGGGGGGTTGGACTAAATGACCTTTAAAGGTCCCTTCCAACCCAAACTATTCTATGATTCTTTCAAAATTAGAGCTACATGCCAAGACTAGGACAAACCATTGCATATGCTAAATTCCCAGACTGAAGCTAACCTCTCTAAGATAATCTATCTAGCCTTTAAGCGTTAAAGCTGTGGCCAGTTTCACAGATCGTCATCTTCGCATCCACTAACTGCCAGCAAGCTGCCAGTAGCACAAGGCTACTTCATCCCAAGGGGAGAAGGAACAGGATCAGTGCGCTATAACTGAAATTCATCCCAAGACCATGCACAAATAACTAGAATGACAGAAAATAAGGCCATAAGGGACCACAGGCTGTCTTAATTAAATCCTCTCCAAACTTCTATATACCTGGCAAACTTCTTCATTTTTAAAACAGCCACTGCCGGGAATCTGACAGCCTTCCTAATCTATTCCAGTGCTCCCGTTGTTCTTAAAAGTTGACTCAACTAACTTAAAGCATGTTTGCTGCAGTTTAAGCCCACAACTTATTTCATCTCCAGTGGAGAAGACAACGGCTTAGTCTCTTCTTTCCAACTATCTTTTGATAGCGTTGTCTAAATAAGTTAAAGAAATCTCCCTTCAATCTCCTCTAAAAGAAGTCATCCAAAGTGCCTTCAGCTTTCCCTTAAAGCACATTTTCTAGATCTCTGATCATTCCTCTTTGCCTGCAGACTATTCTTCCCCCAGTACAATACCAAAACTAGGTGCTGAGCTTCAACTTCAGCTTATTAGAATGTTGAGAAGTAAAATACATGGTTAGCCTTCTCACATGACATTGCTGTTAATACACTCAGTAAAAAATTTGCTGTTTTTGCAACATGGGTTGATTCATGGCCACTATGCAAACATCTAATTCCAGGTTCTCCTCTGCAGATCTCCTGCCTTCCCAGTTATCCCCCACCCTGTTATCTGCACAGCCAAGTCTTACCGAAGACTAATAGACTACATTTGCCCCTGCTAAACTTCATCCTACTTAGGTACCACTGCTTTGTCAAGATCATTTTGAACACATGCTCTTTAGTCCTCTGAAGGGAATGCAATCCACAAGTCTAGAAAGTTTACTCAGATCAGCTGCAAAAAACTTACTACTACACTGAGGAAAATTCTGCAGAACCCCCTTGACCCATCCTTCTAGTTTGACCACAAGTCCTGGGTAACTTCAAAGGAACATTTATTTTATATTGGCTGCAGACCCTTCTTAGACAAACAAAAGCCCGAGTTCCTGCCAGGATATATAAAATAGTTAACAGTGTGAAAGTGGGCACAGACATTTTATTTGTAAGAATAGACATACTGGGTCAGATCAAGGTGTTGCCTAATTCACTTTCCTGTCTTCGAGAGCAGCCATAAGCAAACACCCAAAGAATAACACCACAGCAATTAACAGGAGGTATGCATATATACCTTAAATTATATATACACATACGCCATATATTTTAAGAACATTCAGTAGCTTTACCTAACAATAAATTACATCATTCTCCAGCACTGCATCTTGTTGTCCGTATCCAACATCAGTTTATGGGAACAAAGAGCTCTCAGCTGCATAAAGSCAAAAAAATGAAAATGATGCTGTGACTGAGTTACTGGAGGAAAAAATTAACAGTATTCCATAAAAGAACACATCTGAAGTTTTTAGTGGATTATGTGTTTTTAAACAAGCACTTTCACGCCACACAGTTGACTCCATTTACCAGCACGTTCCATGGCTGATCTCCTTTTAAGAGGTTTCAGTTATGTGGTCTACATATCCTTTTCTTCAAAGAACAGCCACGGGGTGGGTCACTTTGTAAGAATCTGAAGAGTATCATATTTTTTAAAAGGGCAGTTTCGAATAACTTCTAGAGGATTTCRGCTATTTCTCTTTTAGTAGCACAAAGGAATATTTTTTTCTTAATACTATGCCAAGATGAAGCAAGAGTGATTCACAACTGCACCAGCCTACCCTCCTGCATTCTGCAGAAGAAAATACACTCTTGAACTTTCAGTAGCAGGACCAACTCTCAAGTCAGATCGTCCAACTTCCAGTATGTCACTATAGTTCAGCTCTCTTTTTCACACCACTTGAAGAGTTCCACATTATATAGTCTATCTCAGGACATCCAAAGAGGTACATTTTACAAAGGAGAACATTTCATATACAACTTACAAATCTGGTAGAATGCTAGTATTATTGCATTAGCTCTTTGTATTTTCATTTAAAAATGGGGGAAGGGTACTATGAGGTAGTTGTATATTTAATGTTTAATGACTTGCTTTCCACGCAAGCACAAAAACTAGTAATAAATATGGCAGTGCTGATTCCACACACATAATAATTCCATACAGTAGGCTTGAAGAAAGTGGTAAGAAACAACAATGGTCAAATAATCACTACCTGACCCGCTGCATGTTTTTTTTAAGTATGAGTGGGTTTCATATCAATACGGACAGAATGAGAAATCAAAGTAAAACAGCACAAGAGATGCCCAGAGCAATTCAAGGGATTTCAACAAACAAATCTCCAGGAGTTCAGTAACATCTGCTCTCTTCAGTGTCAGATGAAAGCTCATTATTCCTCTTCATCTGCAGACAAATTCCCCACCCCTTTATTAACTATTTTTCCTGACAAAATCCTGGACATTATCTGAATTTTTAGAAATACTTGCCTTTGTTCTCTACTATAGTTAGAAATAGCAGGTCTTTCAAATACACTACAGTCATAAAAAACTGCATCTACAGTCTCAAAGCAAAACTGCAATACCCTACATACAGCAGTCTTCTAAAAAGTCTAGTCCTCAGCACCGACACTTTTTTCTCCTTACTGCATAAATGCCCTGCATCAGGCTCTACAATTTAATGGACTACTGATATATTTTTCACATACTTCTTCCTCATATTTCCCAGAAAAATATTTGGCATACTAGCGCACCAGACAGAGATGCCACTCCTACTAGCCTTTTTTTTTCCCCTGCCAGAATTGCTTACTCCATTCACACAGACCCAAGGCATACTTGCAAAGTACTAGGTGAGGGCTGCTCACCCCTGCAGATGAATCCATACACCAGCAAAGCCCAGTGCATCACAACTTCGGGACTTCACTGGAAGCACAGCAGTATACAAGAATGCTGGGAGAGGTGAAAGCACCACAGTACAGAAAACACCGGGCTGCACAGTAAGTGTGAACAGCCAAAATAAGCAAGTTAAAACCTACATGTTACCAGTCTTCCCAGATACTCAAATGAGAATACCATGAGCAGCTTTGAAAGTAAATATAAACTTTTGTATTCATACGTTAAGGCGCAAAATCAACCTACTCAAAATCTAGAATAAGAAAAGGCCACAGGTTTGCAGCATTTCTGTGACAGTAAATGCTACATTAGCACAAACCTAGCTTGAAATATCAACAGCATTGTCAAATCCCCATACTTTTTCCATATTTTAGCCATAGCAACCCTACAGTAAGAATGGTTCAATGTAATACTTGAATCACCTCATCAAAAGAAAGTGACAGACTATAATTTCCTTAAAAAAAAACAGATGTACACTTACTACAGGTGTAGGGTTATAATTGGTTTGGGGTTTTTGGTGTTTGGTTTTTTTGCTTTTGCAGTAATATCCTGAAAAATCCACGGGTATTGAATCCCAGCGTTCAGTACACATTGTTATAGGTTCACTAACTAGTGCTGCAAATAGTTGCAAAACTTTTAAGTGTGTCTCAAGCCTCCCCCTATACCAAAAACTTTTAAACTCATTGAATGAAAGCAAAGTCTTATTTTAAAGTCACATAGTGACTATGTCCTTACTTGAAAACTAACCTCTTAAGAGTTTTAAAAATACTCAATTTTATAGCCACATACACACAAAAATCTTGACAATTTATCAAAGTCAGAAATCCCATTTCCTACCTTACCAGTATGTTCTTTAACTGTTGGCTTGCTGACAACCTAAACGCAAAATCTGCAACCAGGAGAGAAGTTTCCCATAGTCACAACACTCAAAGGGGAAAAGGCATTTAGAGTGATCGAAGACAGCACATTAGGTTGCAACGCAGCTTCTTTCAGAGCTCCCTTAGCAGCATCAAAATTAAATGTTAATGCTAGTGGGATAGGACATTACCAAGTCACAGAACGTATCATTTGAAGTCAAATGAGAAACAGGTTCACTATTTCTGACAAAACAAGTATTGTTCAAGTATTAAAATATTACTCCCAAGTTTGGTCTGCAGAAATGTAATTAGTCAACGCAGATTTGGCAGAACATTTTAAAGCAGTCTGTAAAGGCTTTAAAGCAGAAGCTCTAAAGCAAAGCCTTCACACATGGTCTAGGTTTAAATTCCAGATCTCAGAAACCTAGATCATCTCCTCCCCTCCATATCATATTTCTGACAATGCACATGTGTGTCTCTCTCTCTACACTCACAAATACATGTAAAAAGCAACAGAGTAAAAGGAGCTGCTAGAAGACAATTTATCATGATTTGTTCTCATCTGGAATCTACTGATTTTGACCTCGTCTGCCAGGAACCCCTTCCTGATTCCAGTTGCCCTTCAAAAAAAA